>JAHZNI010003045.1:0-12181 GCA_027744415.1 Seira ritae
AGACAGATTCATTAGCAAGTCTACATGAAGAGTTAAGCTGATTAACTCAATTGAACTAATTATTCTAATTTATACTTACGGACACCACACTTATCATCTACCGTAATTGGTACGTAAAAAGTTCGGAGAGGAAATCATCACTGTCGTGGTGTCGTGTAAAGGACATTACCTGGATTTTGTGAATGTGACCTATTTGAATTCGCAGAATGTTGGCTTTCTTGGCGATGACTAGATCTAGTGGAACTTACCGTAAAAACTGGAAATAGAGCCTAGGTTTAAAACCAAAATGACTTCACCAAATAGGCTGTAATTACCGTCTAAGCTCTATTCAAAGGTCGACCCAAGTTTACACAGGACAAGAAATGTGTAGATTGTTGGCACAATTTTATGATATACGATGGAGGAGCACGTCATTTTCAAAGTGAACCTTCAATTATGCGACTAAAATGGGATATACTGTTTAAGATAGTGCAAAAAAGAACGTGTTAAAAAATCTTTACATTTCCTGCAGTATTTATACGTAAATGGAAAAGTGCGTAACAAGGGGGGTGGGGGTCTGAAAATTCCCGATTTTTATCGTTATGTTTGATGGGAACGATCCCTTACTCAGAAATAACAATTCAGAAAATTCTCCAAATCACAAATAGATAATAATAATTATGCATTTTGGACTGTGGTCATTATATAATTAATATAATACCTTTGGTTCTTTGTCAGCTGCAAAATGAGTCGGAAGGAGAAGTTACAGGAATACTTGGAATCCATCAAGGGCCGTCCAGTTGTAGTTAAATTAAATAACGGTGTCGATTACAGAGGTGAGTCATGTCTTGTGTATTGTATGATTCTCAAATAATATGTTTATGATTTAAAAACAAAGTTAGTAGACGACTTACTGGAATTGTTTGTTTAGTTTTATGGCATTTATTTTGTTTAACTTGAGCTCTCGAACCCGAGTTAAGTTAAGATCTTTATGTTGTTCATTAATTATTGAATCCGGTTCTAATTGTGGTTTATAACTTTATGAATATTATTATTTTGTTTTTGTTTTATTTCTTGTTTGTCGTAGACATATTATTGTTCAAAAATCATTCGCGAAAATTGTAGATTTAAACTATTAAGCCTTGGTACGTTTCTTATCAAAGTTGGATGCTGAGAGTGAGAGTTGAATCCTTGCAAGTATGTATGTTCGTAAATAAATATTTTATCAATAAAAATTCGAAGAACCCCATTATTTCATTGCAAATGTGTTTTTCTATAATCAGACTGAAATGCACTTAAAGAAGCTGGAAGCTGCAACGAAGAATTAAAAGCCATGTTTTAATTTAATTTGATACGTCCATTTTATTACTTTTTTTTAACCTTCAATAGACAAAAATTGATCCATAGGAATTGATCTACCCTAACCCTATGCAGATTGTCATAAATTTTGAATACTGTTATATGCATGATGCACATAATTGAACTATAATCTAAGACGTTTCGAGCGCGAAACTAGCATTGCATTAAAATTAATAAAGTTCTTATTTTACGACTTGTATTTGTAAATATGTAAGCTTAATTTGGTTGTAGTATTTAACATGGATCGTTCGTAAAGTTAAATTTTTACTTAAATAGAAGTGAAATGATCATAAGAAAACGCTGAAGTTAAAGGTTAGGGAAGCATTTTGGGATTTATAAAAGCTGACACACTTTTGTCCCGAAAAATAAGGAATTTAAAGCTGATTTATTAGCATATATATCATTTATCCGTCAACTCATACCAGATCGGCTAATTACAAATTTTGCGGCATGATCTGTATCATGATAACATAACTTATTTCGGTTATTTATTATTAATAAATCAATTACATTAAATACGTAACTTATTCAGAATAAGTTATTCTTTATATTATGTTCAATGTTAAAACCATTTGGTCATCATTGGATTGCTTTGCAAAATAAGGACCAGAGCATATTGTCCTTTTTCGGTTTAGTACATAAAGTTATGTCAATCCATACGTAGGAAAAAGTTGGTAGTTGCATTCATCGCTTAATTTTCACTTTCACCGCATTCATAATGCCCCAGTCAGCCATCATCCAAATCATTAATGCATCAAACCCTTGTTTATTTCATAGCTAGCGACTGTTCTGCAAGGAGAGCGTCATTATTTTTCTTCTCCGTAATGGACGAACCCAGTGCATAGATTTGCTCGATGACCTCACTTGGGAGCCTTCGATCGCAACAATTTGTTGACCACTTCCTTCCTCCGCAGAGACAGTCCCATAAATTCCAGTCGTTTCTGAGGTGCCCACCTCCTTTACGCAACTTCTCGTGGAATACAGTCTGGAATTTTTGCTCATTATCCAGCTTGATTGTTGTTACGTTCAACTTTCGCAACAAGTAGGTCATTTGCTGATGACTCAGGACTTTTCCAATGGGTCGTAGACCAAGAAGGAGCGATTCAATATAGAAAATATGCTCCACCTGCTTGGCCAACTGCCCGACCTTGGCTCGCTCACGAAGTTCCTTTACATAAAAGTTTACATAATTATTGGCATGTTTTAAACAATAATTTATGTTTGATAAACTAGGGGAAAGTAACGGGCATACTTGTACTCACCATAACTTTATCAAGAGCGAATCCAGTGAGCAAGTTATAGAATCCAACTGGGACGGAAATGAGAAAGGCCAAGAAAAATATCAGGTGAATCACTCTGTACGTGAGTAGTTGTCCACCTTTCCCACCATCCGTTTCTCCCGTTCCATTTCCGCTTCCCTCAACTTTGTCTTCATCCTCAGTATTGAACGTATCCTCAAAATCGATTTCTCCAGTCATCATCACAAGTATTTTGACAATTGGTTTTGGAAATATGCTGTTGAGTGACGAATGCTGCAGAAAAAAATTGAAAAAGCTCATAGCTATGTGCGATTGCATGCTTGGCGGAATAGCGGATTTTATCGTGGCCAAATATTTGAAATTCTACATTCTTTTGGTGCAATCAAAACTGAAGGAAAGCATCAATTGAATGCTAAAAAGTCTCGTATTATTTTTCACTTACTTCTTCAAAAATGATCATGAATGCTAATGTGAAGCCAATGATTAGCGGTGAGCAGCAGAGAAGTACTTGAGAAATCTGAATGAGAACTTGTTTCAAGACCTCAATCACCAGACCAATTTTGCTTTGCAGTTTTCCTATTTCCCTCATGCTAAGTACGTAAGCCAAAAGGATTCCAGCCTGCGGCGATAATAATCACATCAAAGCGATAAATCAAACAAGACGCCCGCATCGGCTTTTGATCTGTAATGAAATCTCTAAGAAATATTCACTTACGGCCGTTGTATACTTTTGCCATTTCCCCGGCTCCATATTAGCATACACCGGCGCTATCGCGATTAAGGCCAAGACATTTTGCAGGATTTGGATGGAGTTGGTGATGCTCCTGAAATATCTGATTCCGAGTCCATAGATTTCGAAACTCTCGTTGAGGATCGAAGCCAAGACGTAAATGGCCATAAGAGTGGCAGCTATCACGGCGCTCACTGTGCTACCTGTATGACCACTTCTGTAAGTGCATAGCACCAGGACCGTGTAGGACAGAAGCCAGATAAACTAGAGAAAGAAAGGCAATAAATATTAGAAACCTGGCAAATAAGGCAAGATCGGCTTTCTTACTGCCCATTTGTGATTTGGAAAAAGAGATATTGTTTTTTAAAAAATACAGAGCTTTTTCCCTTGAGTGTTTTTCCTCTTAATTTACGACCTGAAAGCTAATGTACCTGCCAAATAATCCAGAAAGTAATGATAGGGCTGAGGCGTCTCCACTTTTTAATGACAAAAAGCTGAACAAGGGGATGCAACAGGATTTCCTTTTGAGTATCGTATTTCCATGCAAGAGATTCAAATAAATATTTCGTCTCTTGTTGTCGACAAGTGTTTACGGGATCCACATAGCCCGTGATGGATCTGCATGCAACGAGTCAGAGTAAGGAGAGACAACAATGATGGTAATTCGTTAATAATGGCTAACTTTGCAATAATCATAATCAGTTGAAGATTATTATCTACACAGAGACATGATAATAACGCCTTTTGTTCTGTCCATATGACTTCATTGTGAATCACGTACGATGTACTATGTATATTTACATCTTCTTCCCAAACTTATTCTGCAAATTTGGAGAAATGAGGAGATGGAGGTCCAAAAAAGAATCTTAAAAAACTAACCCGTAATCAACGAGAAGGGCATCTTCCATTTCGTTGTCCATAAGTGCTCGCTTGTCTTCGCAGAATGCGCGGTCCATGAGAGCTTTTGCAGACAATGGGCAGTGCTCGTACAACATTGTGATGTACTTTTCGCTTAACCTATAATTACCGTTACACGCTTGCATACATTCGAGATACTTCTCCTTATTAAATTCACACAAATGTACATGAGCAAATCATGTAATTAACTGCAATTTTCTACATGATTAAATTGCATGTTCTGCAAGCATTAATACTTTTTACATTTTACGCCGAAGCAAAAAATTCTAAAAGCAGAAAGCAAACTTTTCTTTTACGAAAATGAATTTTCTGAAAGTGATTTTTGTTTAGACCAGTTATCATTATGTCATGCATATATATCAGCTATAAATTGCATTTCACGAATCATTTAACTGTCATTTTTAAAGAGATGATATAGTTATGCTCTCCATTGCAAGTCTAAATTAAGCTTCATTTAACCCTTACGCAGTTTCACCAAATTGCAAGCCCTACAGGGTGCATGAAATGATGATGTGATGTAATAAGACGAAATAATGATATTCTCTTAGGCCACATTTTCATTTCTCAGCGTTTGTTTTACGTTTTGGACATTTTAAAAAGTTACGGCTACGGCATTACGGCAGAATGCAAAGGGGATTGCAACTCTCAAAAAGTATTGGGAAGACGGAGAAGACAAAATTTGAACATTTCAGACTGAACATGCTTTTTTACTTGTGTAGCTTTTTGGTAAGATAGGTGTTGCGAGTGCGTGCATCTCGCATCCCGACAGCGAACAACAACTACTGGCACAGTGCAATGGTGCATCACATTTTATTTGTGCAAGGCAAGACTCATTGGGGTGGATTGAAAAAGGGTTGTAAAAGCCACAGCCATCATAAGCCTTTTCTCTACTTCAAAAAGCTCGAGAAAATGAGCCAAAGTACTAGATGAGGTGAAGCAAAGTTACCAGTGCTGCGGATCAGGAATAGCTGTCAAGTATTTCTCCATTGTCTTAACTGGACAGTTCATGCACGCCAGCATGAATGGAGTATCTCCCACCTCGTCCTCATTTTTGTACAAATAATTCATGGCATCCCGTTTTTCCTTGAACTTTCTTGCGATGAGAATTTCTACGCACTGGTATCCTTTTGGGTAACATCCTTTGGGTAAATTTTAAAAGATGGATATTGTAAATGTCTAAATGTGAGAGGGAATCGAAAAGTGAAGTTCTAAATTTCATACCATTTTCCGCAGCGTAGTGTAATGGTGTTCTTCGTCTCCCATCTCGTTTCTGCACATCTGTCTCATCATGTTCTACTAATGCCTTAGTTATCATTGGCAATCTTTGGATAGCTGCAATATGCAGAGCGGTGCGTCCCCCTTCGTCTACTTCGTTGATTTGCCTTTTGTTGCACTTTGTGAGCAGTGCTTTCACAACCGCAACAGATTTTTCGTTTTCACCTGAATTGTGTCAGGCAGGTAAAAGTAAAGCTTTGATTCAACATCAACATAAACCAAAACGAACTTTGAGAGATTTTTTCAGTATATTTAAATTACCTGGTCCCGAACACGCATGGTGAAGCACAGTTTTTCCGCGTTGGTCCTTCAGACCCAAATCACAGCCACGTTCAATCCCTATTAGGAACTTCACCATTTTCTCACACTTTTTGGATATCGCCTTGTGAAGCGGGGTTTGGCCTTCGTGGTTAAGTACATTTAAAATCTTCCTCGTCGGATCACAGTTCAATATGGCTCGGACACACTCAATTGCATTGTCAGTGTCGCCTACACGAGAAAGTAATTTTCAACATGAATAATCAGTTTAATAATATTATATTATTGCACTGTGAAATACAGATTTTTCTCAAGCCCATACTTTCAACTGCGTAATGGAGAGAAGTATTGCCGATTTTTCCATCTTGTGATTTTGGATCAGCTCCCCACCTCAACAGTGCTTTCACCAATTCGGGAACTCTGTTACGAGCAGCCAAATGAAGGGGAGTCAACCCTTGAATATTCTGCCATGCAAGAATGTCCTTCCTTGTGACATTGCAAGTGTAAGGATATTCGTCAGATTCCTCGACTCCCAGCAAAAGTTTTGCTTTCTCAGTGGCCAAGTCATCACCTAATTCAAGTTTTACAGATAACACAAAATGAAAGATTGTGTGGTTGAAAGTTTAGAAATTAGCATGAATTATGTAAATACTGACCTCTAAGGCAAACAGTATGAAGGGGTGTATTTTTTTCGTCATCTTGATGATAAACCAACTTCCCTCCATCTTCCTCAATCAGTTCTCCGATTTCGTCCAAATCCTCTTCACAAACTGCATCGTGAAGCTTTAGAAGGTCATCATCATCCCCATCCCCACTCTTATCTTTGGGACGACTTTCTTCCTTCTCATTCTGTATTTCGAGGAGTCGCGTCATTGAAGGTGAATGTGATGTAGCGATAGTCGGTGACGTACTCCCTTTTGAAATGTTCATTTTACTTGTAATTAACTTACACCATTAAAAACTTAATTAAAAATTTGGTTTGCCATACGCTAATAAATGTTCACTGATTCAACATATTATCCTTTATCAGAAAAAAATTGGGCGCACTTTCTCCTTTGCCTGTCTCATTCAATTTCCTGTAGGGGAAAACTTTCTATTTTATTTGTGCATCCGGGTAGAAAACCACCGGACATTCCCTACTACCACTGACCATCATCCACTGTACAATACATCTTACAAGTGGATCCCATCGATTTTTTCTGGAATTGTATCACTTTATACTTCTTTAAAGATAGGGAGAAAAAGATTTTGATCAATTCACTGAAGCAGATATCAACATCCCCTACGCATTACACGCCCTACAGATCTATCTATATATCTAGTATAAAATAACTTTCCAAATATACTGCTTGCCCTTTCGGAATGACCATCTAGTCTGAAAAATGAGAAATCTTTTACTTTTTCTAAAACGATACGAATCCAAGTATGCATGTATGACTCACGTTTAACTTCGTCCTTATTAAAAAAAAATATTTGCACTTTCTTAGACTTGGAAGCGTTATACGTTATAAATGGTCCTCCTCTTGTACTTGAGAGAGTTATGTAGCCAATCCTCTCAAAATGATTTTTTAACGTAGTACGCTAATGTTATAAGTATAATTCTGCATAACTATACGAAATTCTACCCTGCTTTTACTTTGGGGGCTTTCTGGGGGCGACTCGAGCTACGTCACAAATGAGTTTAACATACCTAGGTTGTATTATATAGCGCTATGCATGTATGTGCAAATGAAATCTGTTTTGAGGCAACTTACACAACGACATTTTCCAATCGTCTTGCAAATAATATTCACAAATCAATGAATGACTGCATTCAGCTTCGTCTTAAATGACTCCCTTTAAATGATTGAACAAGTCCAGCTTTTCACAGGTCGAATCTGTATCGGCAACTGAATTCGCTGAAAATGCTTTTGAACTGCATTTCGCAATATATATTCTCCTATGAGCGTGTAGAAAACACCAGAATTTTTAGCTGCTTTGATACATCCATCCCAAAAAGTCTCAAAACTTTTCCCTAGCATTTTCTTGTAGTAGTTCATTGTAGATTGCCTTTGTACAGCATAGATCCAATAACATGCACAGTATTTTTTGCGCAGAACCCTTCCGTGTCATCATTGGTTAAAGTTGCGAAGCATATATGAAGTACGTAACATCATCAAATTTCAAGTATGCTAAACAAACTGAGATCAAAATGTTCAATTTTTATACACAATGTGACTTGCGTGAATCATTTCGCCTCAACTTTTACTTCAGGTGGACATAACATATTATAGAATCGCGTCGATGAGGTGGAGTGTGAGGGAGGGTGGGTGATGTGGTCGTGGGTGTTTGTGCGTCGTATACTTAATGTGAATATCAGAAAAATGGCAAGGAATACCAAGAAATTAATTTATCTTGGAACAGCTTGAATGCTGCTTCATCTGGTAGTTCTGTTCTGAAATAATGATCCTGATAGTAAAATTCCAATTCCATGTCTTCATTCAGCTAAATATGGCCGAAGTGAGTGGTAATGCAGTTCAAGAAAATTAAGAAGTCATTTATTTACAATATTCAGATTAGCTGTGATTTTTTTGCTTTTCTGGGGCAACTTGAGACAAAGTCTAAATAATGTTTGAACAGGCCAAACCATATCCATTCTTTGAAATTCAGCGTGTGTTTTAGTTATTATTACTTATTTTTAGCGGAAGTGATAAAAATAGCAAAGCTCCAGATTTTTCATTTTCCATCGTTGGAAATAAATATTTTCGTCTCAAACTTTAGTGTTTGCCATGTATGTACCTTGCTTCTCCTATTTTAAACTTTTCTTTTCAAAATATTGGAAAATCTCAATAATTCATTTCATATTAAAACTTTTGAAATGGGTTATTTTTACTTGAAAAGTTTGTTTTACAGTTTTTTCGTAGAGGATTCTAGCATCTTTCATGCGAGTCTTTCTCACGTTTATGGGATCCAACTGTGAAAAGTTTTTGTACGTCTTCGGAGAAGTGAAACGAATTGCTCAACTTTTTGGTCGCGTTTGTGTAAGTTTTCGAGTGTAAAAGTAAACATTTTCATAACTTTTGAATCGCCGAGTGATTGCATTAGTTTACAGAAATTATTTAGATTTTATATGATTCGAATAAATTAATGTAATGGAAAAGTTACCTGAAGTTTTGTAATGTCAATGTCAATAAATTCCGTACGTTTTAAATTGAAGTTAATTTTGATATACGATTTTATTTAAGCATTTTTTAAAAAATTTAAGTTATTTTTGTTGCCCATTACGTACTTACATGCATGCAGAAAAGAAAGTTCATAGATAGAGTCAATTTTGCAGTGAAATCAGATTCACTCCATCGCGTCGAATTGCATCACAGTAAAGTTTACTCCTGTTATTCTGGAAACACTTCACGGGCAAGGGCAAACCTGAGAAAACATTTTCTCACAAAGCACAAAAGTCTCTGTTTCTCTTCATGATGCGCTTAAAAAATTTAGTTGTTGAGCATAATTCAAGTATTTCTGACATTTTCATGCTTTCCCTGCTAGCAAACAATGTAAAGAAAACGAGTTCCTCCTAATCAACTTGGGTGATTTATCCAAGACCTCTAGAAAGTATGCACAGGCAGTAATTCATTTCCACATTATTAATACTTTTCAAAGAAAATGTTTTCTTCACAGCAAAAAACGCAGCATATTTACTTGAAAATGAGGAATAATAATGGCGGAATTCAATTTTTTATGAGAGAGTGTAGAGTACATAATCATTGAGGCAATGTTTCGTATAATATTTTTCTTAATAAGCTCGAGAAGGTGTGATACGAAATGACGATGATGATAAAGTGTTAGTTTTTTGTGAGTAGGCCAAAAAGAGGGGAGAAAATGCCAATCTCTTCAAAACTTGGGGGTACGGACGGAGATGATAGGGAAAAATGAATAAACAAACAACTGCAAAAGTAGAAGCGGTGTTTGGTAGTCGGTCGGTAGCTAAAAACCACATCATAAGCTACTTGATAATGATGACAGCTCAAACAGCTCTTCTTGTTTCCTAGTAGTAATGGCAATACCATCTCTCTCTCTGCGAAAGTCGGAGTGGAAGAAGGCAACACCTGCAAAAACTCTCATCATTTGAACTAACTCCTGTACATAAAAATCGGACCCGAATAATACAAGAAAACCACATAAATTTCTAAGGTTGCTTTTGCTACAACACAAGAAGCTCTTAAAATTCGGCATTTTTATCGCATTGAATTTTCCATCAACAACCCTATCCAATTTAATTTTACTGTCAAGTGTTCTAGCCCAACTCATTTTCTCTCGCTGACAAAGTTGATTATCCTTCTTTTCGAATGAGGCAAACATTATTTTATTATCCTGTTCAATATGAAACTTGAAAACGTGTCATTTGCTGCTGCCAGATAATAATTATATTTATTGCCGTTCCTTGTCAGTAAAAAAAGAGGGAGATGTAATGGTTTGAAGCAGTAAATGACCAGCAGCGTAGCAATCAAAACTTCTCGCATTGATTCACTAACTGTCCGTGGCTTTTGAAATCTGAAACAGGATTTATGGTTGGCCAGCGTTTTTGAGTGGAGACGAACACTTTTCCGTGAATAAGAAACCTACCTAGCCAATATACTGGGGAAAATATTTGCGTGACCACTTTTGAAGTCAAACTGATAACATTTCATTTCTACTGCCTTTTGTCTCGTGATTTTGTGGTTTTGTGTAAACTAGAGAAGTACACAGGTATTTTCAAAGGGAAAACGTGCATTGCAAAATATTAACCCTCGAATGGTCTGGGGTGATCAATGCAAGTAGCCACAGCCACCATTTTAGCTAGTCCATCCAGTTGGTTTGTTCTTTTACTTGAGGAGATCGAAAATAAAAAAATTAATTGCTGTATCTATTGTATGCACTCAATGTTTATCGAATAAAGGTGAATTTCATCAAAATATATAGCATTATTTACTATTGCATTTCCTAAAATGTTCCACATGATTGTGCATTAGTTCAAACAACTCTGTCATTTTTCATTTAGGATTCATGCAAAAATAACCATTTTGACAGTTTCTACTTTGTTCTTTTGTGTTTACATTCAACTTGGGACAAACCTTTATTGTATTTATGTCAAATTGCGATTTCAGACACCTTCAAATCCTCCACTCGAAGTCATGAAGCGAACGTTTGCTTTTATAAATAATTGGAATAGACGAAGATAGAAATAGGAAAGGTTCATATGAAATTTTCTTTCCCTTGTGCATTTTCCATTTCATTCCGTTTGATGCGCTCTCGGCATACATAGATACTACAACTCAAACACGGCAGGATTGAAATTGGTCTGCAGAGCAAACAATGAGGGGATTCTAGTTTTAGTTTCTCTTTTATTAGATCGCAAGAACAGGATAGAGTAATAAAAAAGTATGCATTTGTTCCTTTGTATGTATATGTTTGCTTCCTCCCACGTTGTTGTCATTTTCAGGTTGAGTCTGTGTGAAAACGTATGTGCCACAAATTTAGCCAGGAAGAGACCTTCTCGACCCTAAAATGTAAATTTGTAATGAGATGTAGCACGTTCGTTCGTCTGCAGGGAGGGAACCAATTTGGTTACATAATGTCCCTAAGCAGGCAAAGAAAGTTAATTTACTTTCCTCTGTCGAGAAAGCTGGAAATGAAAAAAGAATTCGTTTACACGTCTCCTGTTACGTCTTTCCCACTTTTACCGGGTCCCAGAGTCTAGGAAAACTGAAGTATATTAATTCCACCGAACCAGCGGGATATTCGTTTCAAGGAAAGTTACATCTAGTTCATCCTCGCTTACATTGCAGTTGGGGGCGAGGGACGGGAGGCTACCTGGAATTGAAGATGTCTGCATTGCGTGCAGGTTTTTATTTTCTAAGACGAAATGGAAGCCCCGGAACACGCACAATATTCATGTAACTGCAATGTAATACTGTTATTATCTCTTCTACCATCATCATTATTATCAAAAGAGTATCATCCTCGCGTGGTGTGCTCCCTCAAGTTTACTGTTAATGAGCTTTGACTGCAAGCCAGAGAGAAAATGGAATCAACTCAATATTCTGTCTGCTTGGCCGAGCGAATACAGACTTTTTTTGTTCAACTCCATCTTATTGATGTTGAGCATGTTATGCCATTTTATTATGTCGACTGCTCGTCTCAGGATTGCGTACAATGTTGAAAACATTTTTCATATTCTTGCTTTCCACGTGTGTAATATCGTAAATCATAGTTATTTTCATCTCTGAAATTTCAAAAACATGCTTTCCCAACATCTATTACTTTCGCTTCGCAAGTTACCTGAAACCCATCCGCCCATTAAAAATGACAGACAAAGCCAACGCATGAAAAGGCAAATGTCATGTGGATTTTGAAACAGCAAAAATATGTTCGCATGTGTATATTT
>JAHZNI010003046.1:0-17703 GCA_027744415.1 Seira ritae
CTATTGATCCTTGCCACTTAAAACTATGCTTCATATTGATACTTTCCACTATTAAGGATGCTTCCCATTGCATTTTCGTGGACGATATAGGAACTGGATAGGATAACGATTCTCTTCATGCGATTTTTATGACGGAATCATGCACTATGCTTTCTTACCTTGTTAATTTCCTTCCAATTTGTGATTTGGATTATGATTTAATTGACGAAAAGCTGACTTCCTGGTTGTCTAGCGTCATCAAATCTCAGACGCGACTAGATATGATGTATGATGGCTGGAATAACGATGCCGTCAACATTCAAAAAATGAACTTGAATGGTGCCATATTTAAAAAACAGCAGACAACAATATTTTTTGTAAGCGTCACATATACTTTCATTCATTTCATTCTTATTTAAAATATACAATGTTCATTATAATGTATCTTATATTGTCAAATGAGTATAGATAGATAGATATAAAGACATTAATATATATTATGTATCTTTAATTTCTGATTTACGCAATCTTCTCAATTTTATTCTATCAAAGTAGTTTTCCGTGGTACTTCACCAACATTTTGTTTATAACAACGCAGCAATCAGTAGATCCTATCAAAATTTAAACAATGTGTTCTATAATATAATATGTATTATCTCCATTTCATCATCATCACACTGGTCAATTCTCATCCACCTTTTATGTACTCATAAAAACACAATCCAAGCTTGCTATACCGACTAGCTTCTACATTGGTCATCATCTACTTAAAGCGGTATTTAAAACCTTCGTGTGCCAAATGGTTACGCGTTCCTAACTGACTTTGCCCCCAATTATTAAAATGACTTTTACGTATGTAAGCACCAGTATAGAAATACCTGATGTTAGTGTGCTTTTCCAAAAAAAAATATGCATAAAAGATCACATTACCATCGACAATTCTGTAGATTAATCCATCTTTTAGTTTGATGCAATGATTGATATTGATAATGATCTAATGCTCCTTATGGTGGTCATATGGGGCGTATTTCAGGAAGCCAGTATAACCAGCTTTTACTGCCGTCCTATTCTTCTCCATTGTTTCTAATGTGTAATTTTAGCTCTTTCGTGTAACCTATGCAACAATAAAAATCTGGAATATAGTTTACATTAATATGTATTGGTAGGTAGTTCTCTTTCTCAATTTACATTTACAGGTCTTATCAATTACAGGTTGAGGGGCGCGCACCGTTAAAAACTTAAGGAAATCGAAACTCTTCTGCAAACTAATACCTCAGCGAGAAAATTGCAATCATTCTGTGTTAATATGTAATTTGTTAAATATGCATTAATCTGATGTACTAGCTGTGTACATCGCTAGCCAAGCGCTCCAAACACATTCAGCCACTAAATATCAATTAGTTTGGTTTAATGAGCTACACATGTGACGATATTACTAAAATATGCAATCCAACAGCAATTAGAAATTAGACTGCCTCAGAGTCAGGGAAACAAATGAATTTTGCATATTAGAACTAAAAGATCCCCTAAAAGAAAACTAAGTACAAACATTTGGAATAAATGACAACATTAATGGTGGTTTAATTGAGATTATGCGACAGATTTCTACATTTTAAATTTGTGCTTTAATAAGAACTACATAATATCAACTAAAACCCCACAAACTTTTCCGAGTCCGCCTGTTTTGATGATACTCACATTTTTGAATATAACGCACATTTTCTCTTAAGCCTATGACCAAGATTCAACTTCAAGTCAATTTTGCAGCTTATAAAATTCTTATGACATTTAAGTTACTTTGAAAACTCATATTCAGTTCATATTTTTCTTTGAGTGTAGATAGCAAAGCTTTAATTTTATAGGTTTGAGTCTGTAATAAGTGTTCCAGATCATGTATGTGAAATAAAGTTGACAATGTAAGAAAGCAGGATGAATGATGAGCTGTATGACTGGAGACGTTAATTATGTAAAGTAAAGTATGTATTGTATGAAGTTGGTCAAACATTTTGTAAAAATTTCATTGATTTATAATGCTTCTATCGAATAATAATGTATTTCAATCCGAATCGTATGCGATAAAAATTGACAAGAGTTATCATCAGTTCACTTTCATACTTCCGCTCAGACAACATTGCCAAAATCACTTTTCCCCATTTAATTATCCCCTAAAATTTGTATTCCTTTGATTGCGTTTCCTATAACTGTATTCAAGTTAAAAATAACCTTGTTTTCCATCTAAATAATGTAGTGATTATGTTACGTTTGTTTGAATGGTCATGTTAAGGTTAAATGCTGGACAATCCCTCGTCGCGTCGATAAAACATCTTATCATGGACTTTCTCAGAATTCAAGCAATAAATATATTTCATATTTTTATATTTCATTTCGGTTTAAAATTCAAAGTACATGTACATATTTATGGTTTGATTCGAGAAAACATATTCAGGATCAGTTACCATTTTTTTGCTTTTGTCCCAACGAAGAAAATAGAACAACTTGTTTTGTTTCATACACTTTCAATTTTGCTTTTCCTGTCCTTCTATTTCCGAAATCATGTAATCTGTACTTTGCATGTTCATTTATACATGCTCTTCCATGGTTCCATGTCGTCTCCATCTCTCTTTATCTCCTCAAAGAATGCCACATCGCAATGGGTTTCCTCAGCGAGGACAGCATTTGATTCCAATGTGAAAGTGGCTTCCCGGTAGCTGCAGAACCGACAATCACGTGACCAACTGAGTATGCTCTTCCCTCAGTATCCAGACTGTCCGCAACTGTGATGCGAAGTTGAATAGTCTAATATGATTCCAAACAGAAAAAAAAGATTTTTTTCTCCTGTGATATGATACGATATGATATCCCCGCTCACATATTATTCGTATTACGTCGACACGTTGATGAAAATAAAGAAGTGCTACAATACTTGGATAGGCACATATGGAAAAGAAGATTCATCTACCTCTTTAAATATGTATTGTGTGTACGTACCTGAAGTGCATGTGCAGGTATACTGAAAATCATAGCCTCATTGAATATTGGATTTTTCTCGCCGCGCTTCGTCGAGCTTTTCTTCTTGCTCACCTTCTTTCCCCGTTGTAACAAATAGACCTGTAAAAAGAGATGAGAAGAGTTTGGTGAAGGAAAGGCATCAGTTTTTTTTCTCTCGTCGCAATAACTCTGCGAGAAATATTGATGAAGCAAAAGGATGCAGCATAGCAGTTCTACCAAAAAAATCCGTACTACATTTTTTCTTCTTCATTCCTTTGCATACAGATCACACATCATGTTCATGATCATCACGGTGAAGATGATCCTTTCGTATCATCGTCTATTCTGAATCAATAAATAGAGTAATGGTGCAGAGATACCTTGACAAATGGGTCACCAGTTTCTCGCTCATGAGGAAACTTGAGATTTCTCGCTTTCACCACAACCACCGTCAATCGCTCAGCCGTGGGCAAGTAAGACAAGCTAAACATGATCTCTCCGAATTCGCCTCCACGCTACAGGAACAATAGAGAAAACGTGCAAAGTACGTCAAATGTAGGAGGAATACAATGAAGAATAAAAAGAAAAATATCTATACGATTTCTTTCTTACACATTCAATTCATTAATTCCCATTCATCATCATATAAATCATTAAAAAAATAAATTTCCCAGTGGAGAGAAACGCAATTATCGGTTCGTATCTTCAAAAACTATACATACATATATACAAGATTGCTGCGTCGGCGAGGCAATGCTACAACAATACACAACTCCGCAATTTTTTACGTCGTCCTTCTCGACCTGTCACAGTCATACTTACGCAGCAAGTATCTATCGAACACGGCATCCTTATCATTTGAAGATATATACGGGTAGAAGTAATACTAAAAAACGGCTTCTCCTATTCAAAACTTTCTTTTTTTGTATTCAGCTCACGAATCAGCTACAAGAAAAAGCGTGCCACCAAAGACATGACCAGACCGAAAAAAAAGCATGCATAGAATCACAGATTCCCCTTTTTCCAAGAAGTACTCTCGCATCAAAAGCACTCGCGCTGGGTCTATATTTTTTTACAATGGCAAGTCCGCAAGTCACTGCTATTTTTCAGCTTTCATTTCCTATTTTTATTGGATCCCCGAACATATCATCTTTAATTTATAATCACAGTCCATGAATGAACCCAGATACTAAGACAAGTAGCAGAAGCAGCAGTAGTAAAAGTAGAACGCAGAACTACACAACCTTCAATTCTCTTTCTTCCTGCATCAAAAATACATATATTTATAGCTCAACGACGTTGCTTCCCGTTGAAGTAAGTAGCAATGCGGCCATGTCATCGACGACTACAAAAGAAGGTTGCAGCAGTGCCTTTGCCTTGGTGACCTGAGAGATACCGATGACGACGAAGAAGAAGAATAGTTTCATCAAAAGAATTTAATGTCGACAATGCATGGCGATGATCTTACATTTTTTACGAATTCCTTTCCCCGCACAACTCTCTCACTGTTTATAAGCCAGGCAAGCCAAGTTTTATATTACATATTGACCAACTTCTTTCTCAATTTCTCCATCACGATCGTGACGAAGGGTAGAAAAGAATCCTTTATACTTATGGAGGATTCGAATACCTTCAAACCTTCTTACAGCACCACCGGCATCATCATCATCAACTGTTCTAGTATGCTTCTTTATTCGTCCTTACAACAAGCGACAGCGATATTTTTTCCTGGTATGTGCATTAGAATATACTATATTGATGATAATATATAATGGCAGTGATAATAAAAAAGGCCTTCATGTTCCCGCGTAGTACGTGAGACCGTTCATGATTCACATATGAGAAAAAGTCTCCATCAGCATCAGATTCTCTTCAGATTATTGCAATATCCACCTCCAATATTTTTTCATCTCGTTTTGAGTTAGTGTAGTTCCAATATAACAAGACAGGGAGATGAGCAAATAAAACAATTTTCTTGCTATTAATCATCACACACTTTTTCGCCCTTAATGACCAAATACTCACGCTCACAGTCATAAAAAGTGTTTCAAAAAACTATTTACGTCACTTGCTAATATAATATATCGAGTACTTCCTACCATTAATAATAACATATATAAATGCTTGGACTTTCACTCTGATGCAAGATAACGTTTACTTTTGGTGTCAAGTCTATTTTACTTTTTACTGCAACGAAAAGATCAACCGGCATAATATGACGCCTCGATAGCCTACACACTACACACACCCACTAAAAATAGACTTTTTCGCTTTCGTTAGACAATAGCAAATAGCACTATATGCAGCCCTATTATACTGGTAATACAATTTAGTTAATATGATCGCATCATATTAGAGTCATGTAAGAGCGAAAAAGAGAAAGTGGAAAAATGGAAGTGAGAGAAGAAGTCTAAGGGCATTTTCGAAGGCAAAGCATGTAGTTTTCCAAGCTAACAAGGGAAAAAATGGAATATCCAACTGGAGAGAATATCATAACAAAGCAACGAGAAAAAAAACCGTACTTAAAATGTCGACTATTTTTTTTACTACATACTCTCTTGTCGTCCTAACAGGGAGGAGGACAACGATGTATTAAAAAACGCCAGAAAAGTCAAGGAGAGAGAAATAAAGTGTGTTTGTACCGCGTAAGTAAGAACACTTTTAGGTGGGGGTTTTTTGTGGCTCTGTATTTTTGGCGTCTCACCCGAGTAAGTGCTTAGTACTTTCTCACTCTTATTATTATGAATTTTCAAGACTCTTCGTCTAAAATATGACAATTGCACTAACGTCCTTTCCAGAAGAGAAAGGGAAAGCAGTTGCTTCGAGGTAAGCAAATGCAAAAAAATGGTTGTGAAAATATAAAACTCCTTTCATTCCTTTCTTTATTTTGTATTCCCTGTAATAATGCAAGGAATAAACATAGTAGTATGCATACGTAACTGAAATGGAATAGATTTTTTCTTTTAATTCTCACGTCTATTGCATCACCACCACCAGACTACTGCCTATGACAGTGGATTCTTGACGACGGCCGTTGTGTTATGGTAGTCGGGTTGGGGATGTAGTGCAAGAAGCAAAACGGTGGATATACATATGTATGCCTAGTTCCTGAACAACATTGATCAATACAATTTTTACTTTGTTCTCAAGACCATATTGTTCTCTTAAATACGAATAGCGCATAACTAACGGAATTCCGTTGGGGACTGGAAGAAAAAAAGACGTTTTCGATCTCGTTCCTTTCATTTTCAATTTTCAGCATCCAACAAATCGAACCACCATTCTTTTTTAACTTTGTCGATCATTACTTACAATGCTAGCTTAGAATGCTTCATTATCAGAAAGGTCGCATTGAGCTCAACAAAAGTGCATTCGACATTTGAGGAAATGGAGTGAGAGTGCTCAGTGCTCCTTGTATTGGTAAAATGACTGACGACTGGAATGGAACAGCAGGTAACGCGAAACAATAATGACGTTCTCGCTAAAATCGCATTTTTCCTCGCACAATACATATATAAGTAATACTTATTATAGTGCTGCTAATACTTGTCGAAAAATCAACGGAAGTCCATCCAGCCTTAAATCCTGATAATGATTTATAGGCGTTCGCAATTGTCACCGAGCCATTGCGTTCCTTGCTTTTACTTGAATGGACCCAATCATATCCCTTTTTCTCTAGAAAACCTTCACTCTTTGACAGTAGTTTACCTCCACTTTTTTGGTCCTAGACATTGTTCCAAAGATTGCAATCTCCTTGTGGAAATGACAATGTCGATCAATACCAAACAATATATATGGCAGATATAGTTTTTAGATAGAGCGAACAGCACTTAATTTTCCATCATTTTTTTCTCATCATGAACTAATGGATAGGCTTTGCCTTCGTACTACTCAAGTAGCCCTTGAGCATTTTATGAGATAGGGCCAAACAAAAGAATGGCCATTTTTTGAGGAATAAGAGCATTTCAAAAAATCTAATCTCATACGATGTAGTAGTACACTTGTGGGAAGGGGGGAAGAATTGCATTAAGAGTGTTTCATGGATGACCCATTGCTCGCCATGCACAGAATAAAAAGTGGAAGAGTGAAGGCTCAATAGATCGTTTATTATTGTTATACGTCAGATCCGCTCTTTCTCCTCACTCAAGTTGCTCGTTGTACATACTACTTGTTAGTTGTGCCACTTCTCGTGAAAACAAAAGAAAAGTCGAGTGGAAGAAGAAATCCATCTGCACACTCATGTACTTTTCCGCGTGAGTTCGAATAGGGCGAACGGAAGGGCAAAGATTGTTTTTCTAACGTTGATTGTGTGCATATGGATAATGAAAAAATCTGAGCTTCAAGTAATGAGAGATTTGATCCGAGCTATGAAATGTACGTGGAAAAGTTTTCCTTTGAAAAAGTAGACATGGCATAAGTAGTTTCCAACAGCAATATCACAACTTTTCCTTTTTGATAATGTCACAAGAGAAAACGAGCATCCTATATATTTATTATGTGTTTGCCATATGGCCAATAATTTTATTGGGAATGGATACGAATGATAGTAATAATGGCTGTAACTAAATCTAGAGACAATGCAATGCCATAACACCGTCAGACGTTTGTCATCTAGGATCTGGATCAATTTCTTTTCACATTTCGGTTCTTTTGCAAAAGCTTTCTTGCGGAAAAGAAACTTCAGACCAAATCATATCGATCATTATACATATTATCGGAATTGAATCGACCCATGATTTTCTTGGAATGTACTTCAACGTGATTTCATCAGATCATGGTCTAGCTGGCCTTTGACATTTTATAACTGGCAAATTTTTATTTGTGATGTAAAAAAACACTCAGGATTGTCTCCGAGGAAATACATCACCTTCATCCATTCAATTAGTATCAAAAGTCTTAAATCAATTTTTATCCCCAATTATTATTATATATGTTGCAGACAAAATATACTTTATGCTTTCAATGAAAAAGTCCTGCTTGATTTGCTTACCTGTCCAGTGTCCGTGAGTAGGAGCCATGTGACAACAGTCTGGGACAAATCAATATCCCCTAGTTTCAGCTCCGCCTCGCCAATCAAAGTGTTTGTGTGCTTGTCCGTCGCGTACAGGTAAAATACAAGGGAACGATTAGCCAACTCGCTCATCTCCAACCCAAACATGAACTTCTCTCTGTAAACTGGGCATAATGATTTCCGGTAGACCTGGAAAGCACACGTTAAGAGTGAAAAGTTTTTCTTAGATCCTTCATACTGCAGCATAAAAAACTATAGCCATTTCTTGAAATTGCATACGTTCTCCCTTGAAATGAAAGCATATGTAAGCAAATGAGAGTGTCACGCAAGCAACATAAATTTTGGCAAATATGTTATTCAACCTTGGCGTCCTCTACGTACACCATGCAACTCTAACATACTTAATAATCTGACGGATCTAACGGTTATTTATGGTGGCAACTTTCACGGGGAGGAGAGCTGCTTCATGATTTTTTCTCTACTTCTGTCATGGTTAGTATGAGTACTGCGCGCAATCGATAAGAGGAGAGAGCAATTGTGAAAGGTACTGGGCAGAAGCATGATAATTTACAAACCGACGCAGAGCTGGCTTTCTCGTCAGTGCTTTCCCTGGTTGTAATAGATGCAAAAGTAAACAACGCTGGCAAATAGTCCGTAATAGCAGAAATGGCGTGAAAAAATAACCGTCACCAATCAAAAACGTTATCCCTGTAGCCTGAATAAAGTGGCTATTTGAGAGGATGACCGTCATAAGCCAAGGTACTCGTTTATATTATAGCGTATTTTATAAGTTCATAGATGCCGTTGCCTTATTGTTGAATGATAATGCTAATGCATTCTTATGTAATAAACTCACACTTCCTTCATATTCAAGAATAATTTTTCAATGGAATAAAAAACCTTTTCCCGAAAGTGAGGCAACCTACCACGCATATCAAAGGTCATGTTCATTACTTGAGCCGTTTACATGACTTGACTTTTCATAAAGCTATTATTTCTTTAGAAGCAAAGGTTGCGTGTAAACATATTACGGAAGAATATGGCCCTCGTAAAAACAATGCATATTTACCAAATTTTCATTATCAAAACTGTTTGTCATGCTTAGGTATATTTGTACTGAAATGAGTTGGACATGAAGACAGAGTACAACTTTTCCCATTTGCATTCTCAGAAACACCCACCCTTTCGTTAGCTCCCCACGTTGATATCTCTAATGACTGAATTTTTAAGAAGGTAATTCGAACTCCCACTCACTCACCCGCGTCTGCATATTTGTCGTCTTGTCTGGAAGCAAGTAGACACGGACATATGAATCGAATGGAGCAGAGGGATCAGGATCCGGTCCCACAAGTTCCTTGGCCTCCATTACGTTCACGAGTAGATCTGCAGTTTCTCTGAAAACAATCAAAGTATATTGTTTATTTACCATATAGCAAAAGATATTTAACATATTTTAACGTTCCACAAAAAACAATCCATTGCATTTTTCCAACATATTTATGCTTCCCAGACAATTATATTGCTGCTAGCATTAAAAAATCATGAGATCTTTCAGCTTGCGACTTGGTTAGTTTCTCTGACTAGAACAGAAACTGACATTTTATTGACGATTTCTCTAGTTAATATTTAAATACTTTTAACTACATATATATGCTTGCGAAAATTAGTAAAAAGCATTGTCAGCTCCTCATCCCATATCCCCAGTCTGTATTGAAATATTTCATCGCAGTCTCCTATTCTTAACCTAAAGGGGGTGTAATCACTAGTATGTAATTAGCGAAGAAAACCGAAAGTGAGGAGTATATTATGGTAAATGCTGTAAGTGCCATAACTATTATTAAATGTTTTTTTTGCCAACAGACTGGGACCAAAAATGCATTGCTCCGTCAACCGAGCAAAATGACAAGGTGTATTTTTTAGCTCTAGTTTCTGTGTCTGCTGTCTTCCCCTGCATACCCACATACCAAAGATGTCACTCCCCAAAGCGAAAACAACACCTCAGCTTAATAAATTACTCGCGGTTCTCTGCATAATTAATGAGATAATGGGGTCCTAAACCCCAAACTTGAAATTGCTAGTATTGGTGTGCAGGCATGCCTGCCAGCATTTCCCCTCGAAATTGGAATAACTGAGGTTGAGCACGAGCTTGGCACATTGAGAACGCCTTCATTCACACATTCACTTCCTCATTGTACATCTATTTGCTCATGCTTTTCGTACAAGTCCTCAAAGATTAATAGGAAGAGATAATTCATACAAAATTTTAACAAAAAATTTCCCTCTTGTGCCACTACTATGCCTTGACATTTTCTCCAACTTTCCCTCAAGGAATGAAATAGTTTGAATGAACATGAACATGATTTTTTTCCACAAACGAATAAGTATATCGCAGCTACCCATTTGCATTTTGTCTCCAAGTCTGCGGTTCTCGCTTTTCCTTCCACCAAGCTTTATGAAGTGAACAGAAGTGACCAATTCTCATTTTCACCACGCATGAATAAATAAGAATGGCATGAACTCCTTCTGAGCACAATATCTCCACAATGTTTTTCACTTAAACGAAAGTGAGCAGAGTGAAAGCCCAAATGGCATTTGTCTAGTCCTTTTTTTGTTTCTTTTGCTGCTGACATGTGCCTATGTAGTACTTTTCTTTTTAACTTCGTGAGTTTACTCACCTCGGCTGTTGCTGCTCCATTGTCGATCCGTTCATTTGGGAAGTATATAATAGTAAGTAATCTCAGATGAAAATAATCAACATGCATGCATCCAAGCTTGGATTAATAGGGTCGTATAAAAACAATCAAAAATACGTCTTTTGCGAGGAGCGACCATTGCAAGGCACAATACGGGCCACTTCATGTCTCAGACGCTGAAGAAAAATAATAGCGTGCCTAAATGAGTTAGCCAAGCACTGTCGAAGTCAAATCTGGGGGAAATTGCTTTCGATACAAATAAAAAGTTTCTTTTTTTCTCAGACGTTTTTCTCCACGCTACGCATTACACACATGCAAGTAAAAACGAAACCTTTCCACGATCATCATCGTCATCATTATTATTGTTTTGCAAACTACCTCACACACTTGCATTCTTATAAAAATTTCTCTGAAAAAGAAGGAGACGATAGCAACATAAATAATGAAAAAAAGATGTGTGTCCGAGCCATGTTACTACTCTTCAAAGAATTTTATTCTACCGTGAACTTTTTCATTTTCCAAGACCCCTAAGCATGAGAGAGAAAGAGAAAAGCCAATTATGTAAAGGTGAAAGTTACACACGCAAAAAAGCAGAAACGAAACAAAGCAAAACAAGAGCTTGAGCATTCAAAGTGAGAACAAGACGAGTAGACTGTTTATTATATTCCCTCCAAAATAAGCTAGGAGAAAATACACATGTTTTTTCTTTCTTAAAATCCTATTTATTGTAACACTCACTCAGGCCGCGTCGAGAGTTGTGAAGTTGTTAGTTTGTTTCCAATGCACTGCAGGAAAACAAAAACGTGAGTGTACACTTTTCGCTGGCAAGCATATGGCTGTAAATTCAGAGGAAAAAATTATGGTGTTCGAATGAAATGATAAATACACACGGGAAACATCTTACTTCCTTCTAATTTTATCGCCACAACTATTTCTCGGAATGCCGAATATTTTCATAACGAATACATTGCGCGCAAAGCAAAATGAAATGCTCTGCTGATTAGCGTCGTCTGTTACTTCGATTTTTACTCACTCAGCAGAATTCTTTAATTTTACGGGAGACTTGAAGCAGGCAACAAAAACCAATTAAGTAGTCTCATGTGAATAAAAGTAGAAGAAGAAGTGAATGGTAAGCACACGTCTACTACTACTACGTCCATTCCAGTGTTGAATGCTTTCAACCGTTATTATTATACAGTAATGTCAAGTCCTAGCCACGCACATGGGCACGGAGAAAATTATAGGGATATTTTATGGCGGAAAAGGTCCGCATGAAAATGGGTGATAACAGCTGCAGTTTTAGCTGACAGCCATTACCCTTTTCCTTCTTTTTGTCGCACTTATATCAAAAACACGCACAATTCGGGAAAAGTCAGGATGCACTGCATTTGTCAAGTTTCTAAAAGAAATTTCTGGTACATGCTTCATGCTTGTGAGAGCATATCGTACCATATAATAATACGGATACTGCTTTTGGTCTCTTGTCAGTTCACATTTAATCCACAACGCTCATTTTGAGGCGGGTTCAAGTCGCCAAATATCTACTACGCGCGGTGAGATTCATGCTACTATGTATAGAACAAAGTAATAATAATTCGTGTACTATTCGTCTGGCAAAAGACACTATTTTCGTGGCATTTTCTTTTCCAACCAAGAAAACCAAATCTGTGACTATGGCACAATCAGTGAGACAAAAGGCCTGCAGGGATATGAATTGAAAGTGCAAGTTTCATACCACGTGAAAAGAAATTTAAGTTATGTCAGTAAATTTTTCCCTCCTTGTCCTCCTCTTTCTCCTCCTCCTCGCTTTGGTAATGTCACCAGAACCCGTTTAAGGTTTCATCGAGAAGAGTATAGTCAACCCTTTTCTCTTATCCCTGCTTTCTCTCTCTGGCTTGACTTCAACTCAACGGTCTTTGACTTTTTTTTCTTTCCCGCAGGAGCGTTAAAAAATAGACGAGAGAAGGCAGCTTGATCTGCAGTAGCTCTGGCAAAGTCGCAATTTTTAATCTACATGCATTTCTCCCAACGTTCCTGTATTATTGAATTTTTTCTCCATTTTCCTTCTTAGATTAAGACGGTCGGTGAAAGTAAAAAAGGGCTTGGAAAGTGATATCATCTCCCTTAAAGTATGAATTACATATGTATATGCCCCGCTATAAAACATGTGTACGCAATAAAGTCGAGATGAAATGGGGGCACAAAAGGCGAAAAAAGAGGAGAAAGTTACATCAATTTTGATGAAAAAAGGATGCACATCATTTTGGTGCTTTTTGTTTTCATTCAAGTCTATTTTTTGAATAATTTAAAAGGCATGAACTCTTCCTTTTTTCTGCTTCTTTGCAACCAACCTTTCTAGTACTTCTTGGCCGGCAGGCTTTTAGGGAGAAGCATAAAAATGGTTCAAGTTCGGTTAACACTGACTCCGGATGAAAAGATGAAAAGAGTGCCTTTTTGTGCAAGCAGTTTTTATTGCAAGGTGATTACAAACTTTTATGCCTGATCCGTTGGACTGTTCAAATCAGAATCAGAGCCAATGCTGTCGGTAGACGATTGTCGTAATGAGAAGGATCTAGAGTTTTGCTTGAAGTAGGCTCCCACAGTTGGAGGTCTTGTGCTTGATGATACGAACCCGACTGCGGACGCAAGTAGTCCAGTGGAGGAGCTAGCTATTGGATTCACTTAATTATAAAAGGAAAAAAAGTATTATTAAATCAGCAGGATCTAACAGTTCTTTCCCAAAAAATAATAAAGTCATTTCGAAGGCTTTTAAGCACACAATTAATGATTTGTGGGAATCCTTTTGAAACGGAAAGCAAAACTGTGTCATTGTCACACTTCTCTGTAAACAGTAAAACGAAGAGTATATGTATTCATCTTCTGGTATTTTCTTCATACTATCGCAACGCTAATTGCATTGACTAAAAATGAATGTCATTTGGGAATGGTTGAATTACTAGGGCTCTGCATTTCTATTCTAGAATTCCGTCAATTGCATTATATGTATGTAGTCATTGGTGTGATCATAGAATTACGCCAGGGGCCAAGGCTATTTTTATTCCCGTGTCGTTCTTCCTTCAAAAATTAAATTTGCATGGGGAATGTGTGTCCTTGAGCTAAATAAAAATATGATGCAAAACTAATTATGTGATTCCCGGTCCTCTTTATATTTTACCATTATTTAGGAGAGAGCTGAAGTTGGCGGTTCCACTGGTGGCTCCATTGTGATCGTTTGCGATTGATGATGACGCTGTTGTTGTGGCTGTTGTTGATGGAAGTATGCTTTGTGTCGACTCCATTTCACTCCCGGTGGATTGTGGACAAGGTTGACTTCCAGATGGGAATCTAGTAGAAGCCAATGATGCAGTTACAGTTGTAGTCATTGGCGTGTGTGAGTATGTGCTATCCTTTCCACCGATCCCAGTGCCAAAACCATTCCTACCCTGGTCCACTGAACCACTTCCTGTAGTAGGTGCAGTGGAATATAAAAATTGCGATGTGGTGGGTTCAGTCTCAATGTTTGTTTCCCTGCTGTTGGCAAAGAGTCCGGCTGCTGCTGATGAGGATGATACTGATGATTGTGATGTGTGGAAGAGCTCCTCTTCGTTACTCCTTTGTCTCTGCCCAAGTAAGGATGTCGGTCGACCAGCAAAAAACCTAGTGTTTGGAGCGCTGCTTCTTCTCATGCTTCCTCCTTCTAAGTGACTCATCAATGAAGATCTCGTAAGCGTTAGTGGGGAAATATCACCAATTCTGCTCAGGGCATCCCTACTCCCAGAGGCAGTGGTGGAACTGTCATATCCTCCGTCTCGTCCAGGTACGGATGATGAAATGCTTCCGGCAATGCTAAAAGTTCTTCTTCTCGGACTTGGACTCTGATAATGTGAAGTGCTCGCACCCTCCAAATTCGTCGTTGGAATCGACGAGGGAATGCTGGAGACAGTGGCGGAAGTGGTCGTTGCTACAGCAGCGACGCTAGTGATGATGGCGGTAGTTGTAGTAGTTGCGGTTGTGGTGGTTTGGTTGGTCAAGCGGCCCTTGCCTGAAAGAAACACGTCATCATTCATGAGTTTTTTTGTAACATCCTCCATTCTCTCGTTCGCTAATCGAATCTCCTCACGCATCGACTCAAGGATTATTCTATTGGTCAGGTCCTCCCTCTCCTTCTTTTTTGCTGCTTGCACCGTCACTTCACTTGTAAGCTGATGGTTTGTACTCGCTTCCTCAGGTGGTTCCTCTTGCTCCTCGAGAAATGGCTGAGCGTTTGCCGCAGCACCTGCCGACGGTAAGTAGTGATGATGATGACGTCCAACAGGATCGCTTATTGGAACTCCGGCCATGAGATCCCCTCCACTTGGCCTCCTTTCTCCTGATGGCCCTGCCGCCCCTGCTGCTCCGCCACTACTATTTTGGTGCAAGTGATGGCGATAGTGCGAGGATGGAATGTACGGGATATGTTGGGGAAACTCTGATTTTGGAATGCTATCGTGTGGCATATACTCCTTCCTATTTGGATAGGAAGCTCGGCGAATTCCACTTCCATGGGGAGGAGATGGAGGCAAACCCGCAGGTTGTCCTATTGGGGATCCTGCCAAGTTTTCTGCGCTACTTTGATGATACAAACCGTGCCGTGTGTGTTGAGGTGACCCTGATACTCTCTGAATGGCCCGCGGAGACGGAGGCAATGATGGAAGTCTTGCACTGCTTTCACCAGCAGCCGACTCTGCATTTGAGGATAAAGTTGTCTGTACTACGGACGACAAACCTGCTGCTTCTGCAGCCGTGTACAAGCTTTCCAGTGCAGTCTCGGATGAATTAGATGCAAAGGATGACAAACTGTTTCGTTCAGTTTTGGTTGAACTTGGTGCCGCAGAGGACGACGTAACCGTACCAGTTGAACTCATCAAAACTGAGGACGAACTTGCCATTGTACAACCAGAAGCGCTTGGTACGGCAGAGGAATAGCTGGTCAAGTTGGTTGTTGCGGCCGCAGATGACATTGATGAGGATGACGCTCTCACGATTGGAAGAGGAGATAATGTGCCAGCCTTAGTTAAATCCTGAGTTGCTACTCTCGTTTGATCCACAGGGTTACTTGGACATTGGTGCGATGGAGCGGCCGAAAACAGTAACTCGCCCATCGTGAGTCCTGCACTGTTCGGCGGAAGTGTTGATGAAACAGACGACGAATCAGCTCTAGATATGCTTCCACCATTCGAGTGATAACTACTCACGGAGCTTGAGTTCACGGTCGTCATTGGTGTTGCTATAGTCGAGTTAACATTTCGAGGTTGTTCTTGTTGGCCAGCTTGAAATGATTGGATTGTCTGCGTGAAAAAATTGGATGAAGCTTGGAGCAAAGGTAGGAATGGATTAGTGGAGGAGTATGTGTGGGTATTTGTATTTTCTGGTGGAAGTCCATTTTCCTGACTTGAGGGAGCCGGTGGTCTATGTTCTCCTCCTCCTCGTTCGTTGTAACCATCTCCCATGATAAAGTTTCTTTGGTTTGCATGTGCCGATGCAGATGAAGAGCCGGAACCTGAGTGATGACTATAATGGGACGACGGTGGCGGCGGCGGTATTTTCGGAACTGGAGATCCTCCAACAACAGCCGGTGACGATGGTGCAGTGTTAAAGACCGAGTCCAGAGAACTTTGTGATGCTAAATGGCCCACTGTCGCTATGTTTGGTGGAATTGGGGCTGGCCTCAAAGGTTGCGGTGGTATATTACTGTTGCCCTGAGACCTGAGCGATGTTCCGCTCCCTTGTCTGAACAAGTGGTAATCGTAGTCACACGTGTCGAAGCGACGGAAACTACCCCGGCCCGAAATATTCAAGTCTGAGTCGGAAGATACCTGTGAGAAAAATTAGAGAAGAAATTCTCTAAAAAATTCTTTTACTTTTTTCCGGAGAAAGCACTAAAAATCCTAAATCAACTTACAAGCTTCAAAATCTACACTCTAGCGAAGTTACGGCAAAGTTTAAGCTCTATGAAAACGATATGGAACTGAACTGAGAGATCTCGTGCCGTACCCGTTTAACGATATATTATTTCGCATGCACTTTCAGCATTCCGGCACTTCAATCAATCAAAGTCACATGCTGACTTTTTTCCTCCCTTCTTGCTTTCACGTGTATCGAATCAAGTGAATGTCGCTATTGAAAATCTACTTATTTTTATTTCTCTAGCGTGCAGTCGTCATCATACGTGCATACATACAAGTGTAGTAGTTTTTTTCTATTCAAGTTGGTAAAAGTAGCCTAACGAAACTGTTTCCAAATTTTTTTTATCGTGCGTGTGCAGTGCAGTGGCGGTGGTTCTTGGAATGTACTAAATATTATGCACCCACATTCTTCCCGTTCAAAAAGCAACAGTCAAATCCAACTCAAACATTATTATGTCAGTTCCTTCCCCTTGTCCGACGCAAGTCAGTAGTTTAGTCAAGTCAAAGTAGCTATGGCTTAGTAGGAGAAAGCAAAGAAAGTATAATTCTCCGGAAAAAGTAAATAAATAGGTAAATTTTTAGTTTAAGGTGCATATACATACTTATCCTTCTCGAAGAGAACGAAGTCATAATCCATATTATCACGATATAATCCAAATGCATCTATTCCTCTTTCTTGTTTAATATTGTTATGTCTCCATCAGCCAAAAATTTACCAAGTCATACACTATCTTCCCTTTGCATAATTTCTGCTGTAAGTAATCATCTTTTTTTTCCTTTAATTTTCATCTAATCAAGTTTCTCACAGAAATATCTTTTTCTTTATTGTACGTCTTGATTACCTCTCGCTCAGTCTCACTGATTTTCCCCTCATCTTCAAAGGAGAATAAGATTATGTAGCATAATATGTACACACGTACCTACTAATATGATATGATGGATGGATGTATGCTCTACTCAAACAAAACGTCATTCGGTAGACTTCCCCTTTCATTATTAGGATCTCGCTATGCGTAAGCTATGCGAAGATACTTATGTTTTCCTGCTGTCAGTGGTAGCGTACGTCCGTACGTCCGTACGTCCGTCC
>JAHZNI010003047.1:0-28619 GCA_027744415.1 Seira ritae
AAGCGGATCGATGAAATGGTAAGTGTTGAACGCAGACAACCTCTGACATCCTTAAGATATACCTATGACAATACCTAACTAACTAACTACCTATGATAATAATTTTTACAACAAAATTGTTTAAATATTTCAGGTCGAGGAAGTTGAAAGCGAAGTCGACTAAAAATGAGTGGAAGAAGCAAACGACTACGTGTTCATGCATTTTAGCTCATGGTATTAGCCCGGTTTAAATTACGAATTCCATTTTTTGAACCAATGGATTTAGTTGATATATCAGTGTTGTTAGTAAAAAATGCGTATGTAGTTTACGTTTGAAAATGAAGTCACTATATTTTTATGAGAATTAAGCAACTGTGATTAAAACTTATTTTGCTTGCGTAAAGCTCTGTAAATTTAAAGAATTTCTGAGAGTCGGAAAATCTTTTTAAAATAAGGAAAAATCGCATAATACTTCATTCGTCGTATATATGCTTTAATTCATTATGTTATGTCGTAAGCCTCACTCATCAATCGCAACGAAACCAAACGAAACGATAACGATCGCAATAACGAAATCATAACTCCTTTAATGAAAATGCCTTCTTTAAAATCCATACCCAAGCACAATGGATATTCCAAATAGGGATTTACAATATTTATATTTTATTATAATTAACATTAAACAAATGTCGAAATAACAATATACTTATGAACTAAAAGAAAAGATATACCTATCTATAGAAAAAAATCTTACAAAATAAGGAAAAATATCTCGCTCATCTCACATCATCTGCATCTTGTTTTTTCTCATTCGCATTTATCTCGACTAAAACTAATGCTCGGATTCTCATCAGTCGCACTAAAATGATTCTTCCCGTTTGGACAAAACTCACTATATTCCCCACGCTCCAAATGCAGAATCGTAACGTTAGCAACAACGACATCTGGATCCCCCGGCACAGCCATTTTGTTTATAAGCCACCTCAAAGGATTGGAAGACGATGGGCGCAAGGTGATATGAGATGGCATTCTTTTGTTGGCTCCACTCACTGTAAACTTCCTCACGAGATCTTTGCCCGTGTAATCACTTTAAAAATATGAATTAGTGAAGAAATAGAGCGTGAAGTAAGAAAAAAATTAAATTATGTAACTTTTTTTTGGCAAATTACATACATTGGTCCCAAGTTCAGTAAATTCGAAGAGTCTCCATTATTCGAACCAGTGCTATTACCAAGGACTAGATGCAATTCAGCTGTCGAACGATATTTCGACTCTTGAGCCAAATTAATGACTACTTTGTAATGCTCTCCTTAGAAAAGAAAAATGAATTAGTTTTTTGCTTCATTTTCTGCATTGCATTTCATTATTTCCTGTAAAGTGCAATGGTAATGAAGTGAAGGACTTACTGCAAAAAGGCGCCCTTATGGCTGTGATGGAGTAATAAATGACGCTAGAGTTTGCTTCAGGCTTTGTTGCAAAAAACCCCATTCTGTTCTTCATGCCAAATTGACAAGTGGATTCTGCAAAGCTTTCCCATGACTCACAATTGAAGGACATGAAGGGACAAGAGGTGCGGATGGATTCTGTGAAGTACTCGTACGAGCGAATGTGATCACAGCCGAGGAACCGTCTAATACCTTTAGGTATGCATTTTTAGTTAAGCTTTACACTATGCAATTTATATGATGCTACAGTTTGCTGACAAATTGTAATTATATTAATTACCATTTATCACGGATCCATCTTCCTGTAGAATGGCTTGATAAACTCCATCTTTGCATCCAGGCTGATCTTTTCCTCCATTTGGAAAGAAGTCTGCGTGACCTGAAGGCTCTTGCGTCCCAAGTCCTGAAACTGGTCCTGTAGTGTCAAATTCAAAATATTTATAAGGTTTCTCTGGTTCATGAAAGGCTGTAATCGCTATATGAAAAATGAAAGATTAGAATGAAGAAGAAAGATTAAAGAAAAAGTAACTAAAGGCATGTACTGGAACTGCTTTTGGAAGCCACCTCACCAGCGTTCAAGAATGGTTTTGCGTCCGTGTGGATCACGTCTTTTTATAAAATGTAAAAATTATATTTCGATTATATTTCTTTAAAAAAGTAATACTTAGTTCAAAGGTTATTTGTTGCTCATTTGATAGTCCTACCGACAAAGACGCCATCAGAGGGATCCAGCTTTGCGTCATTGGGTAGCCCCTGAAAATAAAGTTGGGCAGGGTCCAGGCCTAATCGAATTATTTAATCAGGCTTGTCCAAATAAAAAGAGGAAGTTTTTTGGCGATTTTTTAATAAAATGGGAATTTGAATCAAACCTGTTATTCGTCCAATATGAAAGTCATGATTTTCCTTCAGCCATGATCCGAGATAACCGCCGAGATGAGCTAAGCCAGTTTTGTGTTCAATCAATTCAGCTAGACTCAACCACGTGTGTAATTAGGAATTAATTAAATTAGTCTTACCTCCAAGAGAGTGTCCAATGAAATGTGTTTCATTGACGAGTAAATTATACTCTTTCTATAATGGACACACAACAAAAAACACAAAATTACATGATACTAAATTAATACTAGGTCAGTACTCAATTCAGGCTCAGTGTTCATTGGAGCAATGAAAATCAGCGAACCTGCATGATAACCATCACATTCGCACAGTACGCAGCAACCATTTCCAAGTTCTCCACTGCTTGATTATACGGCGGCTTACTGGCTTCCGACCAATCGATTACGAATACATTGGCAAAGTTGTCATATTCCAGGAGCTCATTTATCAGAGCCTTTATCCAAGGCCGTTGACCATTTTCAATGTATCCATGCGCAATCCAAAATGAACTCCCATTTGAAATCCGCAGCCCATGATGCTCAAGTCCCTCCTCATCGGGCTCCACAATCTGACAAGTTTGGGAAATGGCCTTTGTGAAAAGGCAGATATGTGGCATCACATCCTCCAAGTGATTCGCACTCAAGTTGTATCCTTTCTGTTGAGCATGGCGGATTTTGAAGCATCCGAGGGAGTCGTAACAGGCACCATCCTCGACATCTTAGGGAGATTGCCAATTCATGTGTAAGCAAGCTTTGAAGTCTAAATTTTTGTACATGTGAAAAAATAATTACCTTGAGATGTGAACTCGCCATTGAAGAACACGATGGGGACACCGAGCACATAGACAACCGCACGAAGTAGAGCCTCTAAACGGGAGCCCTCTCCCAAACCCAAATGCATTATGATAATTTTTTTAATGTCACAACTTTGATATCGAGTCTCTTTCAAGTTTAAGGTGAAAATGAATGAAGACGGGGAAGGGGAATGTAAATAATGTAAAGACTAGAGGGAATATGTAATTCATGATCAGAAAAAAATAATTATTTTTTTTATTGGGACAATCTGTAAAACGTCGAGCAAGACGGAGTCCATGTGCATGAATGATAAAAAGAACTACATATGAGTGGGTGAATCAAATGCACGTAAGACAACTTAATATCCGCAGTAAAGGTAGTAGTGGCTGTAAGAAGAAGTCAAAGGGCAAGGAAAGTTTGTAATCAACATGAATGATGATGAATATAGTAGCAAGGAGAAGTAAATAAAAAAGTCGACTTCTTTAATTAATCTTTATTTTACGACATCTTTGTTTATTCTCTAATGTAACATTTCTCATTGAGTATGAATATATTCATAAATTCTTTTTTTATCAAAGTTATCCAATCATGAATAGCTGTAGTTAGTGATAGTCAAGACCAGAAGATTTTTTTCCTGGGAAGATTTTCCAGGCGACTGAATATATTATTGACTCTGGCACTATACTGGCTCCGCTCATTAAAATGTCATCTTCCTGGCTTGCATTTTATTGGGACGACTCTTACGAATCAACTACCAACTACGCCATCATCAGACGATGACGATACTATACCAAAAGTATATAGTGTAGTATTCGGCTACCATTGTGATGGTCTACTCACATTGGGGCAATTTGAGAAACGTACTGGACATTAACAAATCAAGTCTTAATACCAAAAGCTAAAATGTAAATATCCTTATTATGTCACAAATTCTTTGCTTTCAATAATTATAAAGACGTAGGTCCCTTTTTTCATCCTTTTTTAAACCGCAATCCACGACAATAAAATCAAGATTTCGTGACAGGTTGTACATGCGATCTTTTAAATGTGATCATTTATTGCTAGTATCTTCCGATTTTAAGCACACAATTTTATCAATTCAGCCAGCTAATGATTTCCAAACTTCATACGAAATAACATTTAAATACAAAAAAGGATATTAACACAAACTTTTGAAACAGGCAAAGTAAAAACGTCGAGATTATTTGTTAAAACTGACATTCATTCGCATTTTTTGTCACGTTCCACTTCCCACTCATATGTCTCCTAAACCTTTAAATCTTTAAGGCGTAGTTTTCACCTAAGAAAATAAATTAATATCACCGTAATAGTAATTACATTATTATTATAATTGTAACTTTAAACTTTTGTATCACTACACTGTAGCCTAGTCATACATAGAACATAACCTCTAAAAATGGCGATTACGAAAAAGGCCTACAATCTAAAACTGCTTTTTACCAAACAGTGCATTGAGAACAACATCAACTAGATTTGGTGGAGGTGGCCCGAGGGGAGGATCGCTCCTTGTGGTGATGCTATGCTTTTGCTCTTCTTGTACCGATTTGAACAAATTGTTAATATTTGTTTTGAGGAAAGCCTGGAAAAATGCATTTATCCCTTGATTGATCCCATCAAGACTAAATGGTGGCTTAGTTGTGGGTGGTGGAGGTGGAGGGAAGAATGACGGTCTTGGAGTGCTGAAGGAAGAATCGGGTAGATTATTCCTTCCGGGAACGCTGCCAAAAATGTTGTTATTTTGGGGCACATTGTTACTGTTGCTGCTTCCTCTGGAAATATTATCTAAAATGGCATTGATGGAATCGAATGGATTCGTTGACTTAGGCCTTTGGGTTGGTGGAGTTACGGTGGTTCTCGGGGTGGTAGTTGCCTTTGAAGTCGTTGTAGAGAGACCGGGACCGTTAGTCGATGTCGACGAAACGCTCGGACTAGCACTTTCTGGAACGAGAGGGTAAAGCCCATTATCCTGAGATTTTCTAATTGATTCACTGCCTTCGTTAAAATTGGTTTGTAGACGCTGAATAAAATTCCCGATTATTGCGAAGGGATTGGAGCTTTCCTCCTGGGGAGTTGGAGCTGCCAGTACAGTTCCCTACAAAATGAAAAGATTAAAATAATTTTTAAAATTGAAGCTCTCAAAATTTAAAATATTCCAAATTTAACGAACCAGCAAAGTGGGGAGGAAGACGAATGTCACAAAAACCCTCATAATTTTTTTCTCAAAGACCAAATTCAAGTTTCCAAGTATAGCTTACTCACAGAACTGAAACATGAGTACAGTGATCCCTTAGAGAATCAATGCGATTCTGACTTTGATATAATCTCACAAGAAAAGAATTAAATTCTTGTCCTAGTTTCTTGGTCTGGCATGAGTGACAAGGAATTTAATTAATGGTCTCTGTTCAGATAATATGAAACAAAGTCACAGTCTTCATCCTTTGAAGTATAAACGCTTTTTAATCTTGCGCAAATACAAAAAAAGGATGCATCGCCACATTTATTATTATTGCATTATATAATATTATGAATCCGTTTTCCACATTATTATATTAGCAGCTTCCAAAACAGCAATAAACTTGAAGGCAGGGGTACTTCTTCCCAAGCCATTTTTTGTGTGTGTAGAAATTTTTGCCTCGTTGACTTTGTTTTTTATGGATTCCTGTCCTCTTCTATTGGACGATGACTGACGTGATATGGAGCTATGGATGTGGTTAGAGTTAGGGCTAGGGCTAGATTAGTTAGCTCCTTAACTATTCCATAAAAAACATGAGGTCCCTGTCTGCATACATGAACGAATGAGTGGATGAATGGATCAAGATCGCTAAAGCCATATTAGCGTCACGTCAGACTCAGAAACGGACACGGTGCGAATTACTAGGTCTAGACCAACATCAACATTCGACACCATCGGCAATCGGCATCATCGAGTTCATCTTGTAAAACCGATTAGAGCCTAAATGAAGTTCTCATAATGATAATCAAATGTCCTAGACATTTTTACGCAAAAAATTAGCGAAAACTATTTGTAAGGGAATTTATTTTGTTGTGGGCGTTTACACTAAAAGCATTCATCACATCATTTTGATGTTTTGTTTTCTAGAAGTGTAAAAAAATTATCGAAGGATTTTAATGCCTTCGTTAATGATGATAATGTTGAGGAGGCTGTGCTTGTGCTGCTATTTGTATTTATAAATGAAACTTCGGCACGAAACATATCATCTTATAGTTTCACGCGCTGATGCTTCACACATAAACATTTTTTGATGAATAATATAATAATGGGGCATTATTGGAATTGTAAAAAATACATATATAAATTAGATAGTTACGCTTGTTTGTGCACAAGTGTAAAATACTGTTTATTTACCCTCATTCAATGATCAAGATCAAATATTTTGACTGAATGAATGCATATCATGATTATAATGTTGTTTCGTGTGACGATTTTTTTCTTCTGGGATTTAGATCAAAGTTGTAAAAATGTATTTGGTATTGGCTTAAAGAAACCTGAGTGATGTGTGGTCAGTCGTTAAAAGTTTTCGGCTGATTGCACTAAGATACATACACAGACCCGTCGCGTCGGACGGAGATGGATGAAAATATCCATGATTGATTATCTTATGATTACCACCTACTTTTTTGTGAACAGAGACTACAACTACAACTCTGTGAGTGGCGACTTCAGATAACGCATTTTTGGTTTCATAGAGACAAAGTCGATGGCTGAGGAAGGGAGCCGGAAGTAGTTCAAGAATTTTATCTCATGAAAATATAATATGAATATTGATGGTTGGTTGATGCAATCTGCCTGGATAGGATGATACAAAATATTTACATAATATTCTTATCGAACGGATTAGTGGACAAAGAGACAGGGGAATATGGTCTTATTTGACTTTGCAGTCGGATGGTTTTCGCAGAAATTGTAGTTACCTAGAATGCGAATGTTATACATGCATACATAGATACATTTTATATGTTTTACGACCTATTGTTGGAGGGTTCAGCTTCAGTCACTTTCACATTGTGGGAGTAGTGGTAGCATGTAAAATTAGCGATTGAATTGAAATACATGTAAAATTGTTCAGAATTTTTCAAGGTTGGTTCGCGTCGTCGTAAGTAAGATTTCATACGCAAAACTATGTAAGTTGGCTTTCCGAATGTTTCGGTTATGAAATTTCTAATCTGATTCGGAATGGATATTCAAAAGTCGCAACGATTAAGTCAGTACATGGGTGTTGTCAGTGATATGGTGGCCTATGAAGATATAAAAGATTACATGGTTCATGCAAAAGTGATCTCTGAAACAGAAGGGACCCTGCTCAAAAGAAAGCTTCAAGTTGAAGGGAATGTTGCGACAATGAATGAGCTCCTGACAATGATTAATTTGAGGTGAGTACGAGAATTTTCGATGGTGTTTAATTGCAGTAATAATTATACGTCATATTCAATATTTTACTGAATTTCATGGGCTTACGCAGAAGAGGCGGATTTGATGCCTTCTTGAGTGCTTTGAGACAAACGGATTATGTTTGGATTGCGGAGCAGCTCGATCCAGGGATGTCGTACACAGGTAAAGTAAAACTTCAATTCAAAATGAAAACTAATTGAATTGAAACTAACTAAACCGTGACCTCGTTGACAGGATCGGCGATGCCATCGACGGGAAATAGCAATGCTGATAGACATTCTTCATCTTTGCAAAACTTTGTGAAACGCATTAGCAGAAAAAGTGAACCGGCAATAGGGACATCTCAAGATGATATCATTTACACTTCTTACAGAGGTACAGGTGAATGATTTCCAGATTTAATTTTTTGACATGTCATAGTCATATCCCCGTCTACAGCTAATTTTAATTATGGTATGCTATGCTGATTGCCGAGCAGATAGTTGTCCCATCGATATTCCAATCAACCCAAGCTTTTACGAGAATCTCAGTCGCAATCAATTTCCTGAATCTGAAATGTTAAATCCTGCCCCTAGCCTTGCCCAAGAGGACAAAGACGCCCTAGGAATGCTGAAAAGTTTAACCCTAAAATCTACATTGAAGAAGGAAGTCATCATTCACAACTTTGATCCAGGACTGGGGCACATCGAGAGTACTGATCCTAAGCAGAATAATGGTTTTGAAAGCCTTGTAAAGTTAGCCAAAGTACCTTCCCCACTTCTCAAAGATCTCAAGGTCTTAGCCAAAGGAAAGATTTCGAAAAAGAAGGGAAATAATGCGACAAAGAAGATCAAGTTATCCTTTGCTTCGGAAGTCGCTAGGAAGGAGTTCGTACATCACTTGCAGGACTTTATAGCTAATTTAAAGCCCACCGAACCCATATTTAATTCCATGAAGGATGTGAAGGTATCCATTCCGGAAGAAGACCGAAAACTTAGACAGAAGAGAGATGATCCTCAGTCTCAGAAGACGAGTAAACCGTCAACCAGGTTATCATCTTCTCTTGGGGATGGAGTCAAAAAGCGGTGGTATAAGAAATCCTTTCGGTTGTATTCAACAAAGAAGACCCAAAAATAAATAATATTTCTAAAAAATGCTTATTGCGAGCAACTTGTGACAATAGCCAACAAATAATTTTTTTTAAATTTTTCATGAGTAATAATAAATGTTTGACTTCAGTCAGATTCAAAATGCAATCTTCTAATAAATGCAACAGGCACTGCGATCAAAAACACAATTTAATATCAGCACTTCTGCCTAAAATCATTTCAATCCAGAAAGCATATCGTGGCATTTTCCTTCACAGTGGACCTGCAGTTTTTAAAAGGAATACGAAATGCATATAAAACTTTATGGCTTACGACGCGACGGAAAGACGAAAAGCCCAGCATGAACAATTTATGAATGGCTTAACTAACCCTTTTTTACTAGGTTGACGATGGCGATGATGGTGCATGCAAAATGATAGGAACCTACTTTTTTACTTTCCGACATTCCTCAAATACCAATCATGCCATCTTTTCAAGCGAACGTGAAACACGAAAGTGAGCAGCTTGAAGGGAATTAAATTGCACAGAGATCAAGTTAGGCGAGACTAGACAGACAGCGAGCCATCATACTACGTTCTAGAACTACTACAGCAGCATTTACTACAGTCAGCAGACTTAACCCTTTACTTATTTACACGTACCTACGTGCCAAGTATCAAGTAGTACATTACCTTGTTACCTCGACTTGTGTTGTTTATTATGCCCATGCCTTGATATAAAGGAGATTCCCACGTCCCACGTAGAATTTTAACTGAACAGAGAGCAGATTATTGCCGTGCCGTGCTCAAGATCACATAGCCATATAGCCGATCCATACAAAAATATTTCGTATTTAGTATTTGGGCCAGATAAAAAAATTATTTGCATACCTACCTACTTTTTTCATTTTGAAAAAAATTATCCTGTCTCTCTTCTCTTACTTTTTTTAAAGTCAAATTGTATTTGATTTGATGATTTGAGGAACTTTTGTGAAATACCGACAGTACCTAAATCAAAGGGAATGGGATAAATGGAGTCTGATGATGATAAGTCAGTGTTGGTTTGGTGTGTATACGCCTTTGCGTAGGAAGAGGTTGAAGTGAAGAGATTTTAATGATAGTTTTGTCACAAAAACAAAACACAGTGACGGGAATTAATTTAACTTGCTAGTTAAGAGGATGGATAAGAGGAATGAAATATTTCTAAATATTTTAAATGGCCAAAGGTGACCTTTGGAGCTAACAGATTGATGCAGTTGAAGTGTACAATATTTCATTTCCGGATGTAGTGTGTAGTGTTTTTAGATAATTATGGCCTGTCGTGTTATATTAAGCGATAATTGATTATTTTGGACAGTTAATAAAGCACGGCTGAAAAGTTCCAATGAAAATGGCCACGGCCGTCCTTGGCAATGAAGGTCTTGAAACTTTAGATGGAGGTGGTGGTAGTGGAGGTGACCCCGACAGGTTCATTGACAAGCCCAACAGTCCCTCGGGCTCGGCTGGTGGTAATTGTGGGGAACAAGAGGGAGGAAAGGATATTGAGAGATATGTGAAGTTCTTCACTTTGAAAAGTGTCCAAGTCGTAGTGCAGTCGAGATTGGGGAAGAAGGTGAAGACGGATAGTAAACCTTTTTCAACAGGAACGGATTGGGTAAGAGAACAGAATAATTACAAATATTGGAACTTCAAACATCAAAGTCTTTTAAAACAAATCCGAATTAAAATTAGTTTTATTTTGATTGCTTTTCAGTTCAATCTAAACATCGAAGATAACCAAGAAGTTCTCGAGCAGACGAAGGAGGTCCTCAAAAGTCAATCAACTGAAATCCCCATCGTTATCGAAATCAGTTTGCAGTCAACGACGGACCCCAACACGAAGCTTGTCCTAGAGCTGTGGTCAATTCTATATGACCGTGGATCAGAATCCAGTCCTACGAATTCCTCCCGGGTCATTTACAATGTGTACAATAGAATGAGTTTGCTCCTCAAAAGTTTATTGTGTGTGACGCGGAGCTTACCTGCTTACAAACTCAGTAGAAAGTTAAGTTTGAGTGAGGACGATGAGTATAAACTGTACTACAATGTTTTCTCTGCAATCTCCCTGTTTAAAGGAGACCGGACGGGCTTCTTTAAACCCAAAGTTAAGGACACTCCGCAGATTGCCTCCTCTCCTCCAAAGGACTTTTCAGAGTCGGGCATGTTGAATGAGTATATTGACTACGGGAATGTGCTCGGGGAGGGATTTAAGTTAAATCAGTTGGGAAGGGTAAGAGTTCAGTTCAGATATAAAATGAAACCTAGAACTTTTACTACTGAATCATTAACAAATATGTATTTTAATTGTTATATTATAAATTGGTTTATTTTATTTTATAGGTTGTTACGCCATTCGGAACGCTCACGTTGGAGGTTGCCTTTAGAACGAAGATGGAACTCTCGTCAAATTTCAGTCAAGGTTGTGAGCAGTTCATCATGGGAGCCCCTGTGGGACCCAACTTTAATAAGCTAATGATTAAGTCAGATCATTATGCTGTCGATAATACTCCTTTAGAAAGGTTTGTAATAAATTATTTCTTAACTAATCTACTTAATATGTTTGGATCAACCGAAATCGAAATGACTTTGAATAACGTTTATTATATTTATTCCGCAGCCCGGGACTAAAAGGCCTCGGTCGCCAGAGAAACAGAAGCACTCCAGTGACATTCGGTGGTATGACCAGAGACAACATCAGACCGCTTGTTCCTGGCAGCCCGAAACATACCGGAAGCCCCTCGTCATCTCCAGTCACCAATACGAAAAAGCATCTAGCCGCTGCCTTTGTTGACGACGCCACTCTGTTTAGTCCCATTGATGAGGAGGCAGACTTGGATGACAATCCACTCGGTAATCTCTTGAAGAAGTCGTTGATGCTACAGAAAGGCCAGGAGCAAGAGGAGAATAAAAAGAACAGTGCACACCAGAACCAGAACGGAAGTGGAGGAGAGCAGAATAAGACTTTGACTAATGACGAGACTGTTACGCTTGTTACAGAGCAGGATGAATCAAGCAATGATTTTGTTCTTGTGGACTTGGTAAATAAAGACCGATCATTATTTTCTAAAAGTAGAGATTTGTTTATTTAAACCATTTCGTCTATTTTTTGCAGAAAGCGTTGCCTTTTGCCGGTGGTGGCAGTTCATCTTCTGGAAATGTAGATAGCTCCGACCCAATCCAGTTTTTCCAGGAGGTTCAGCAGGCTCCAGTCTCCTTGGAGAGTTTACCTCCTCCGCCGTCAAGCGATATGCACGGAAGCCTAATTACCGACGAAGACTTGAAATCCTTCGAATCAGAAATGGTCATTTTCGATGACTTCGTGAAGAAACTCATATCAACAGACCAGCAGTCCCCAGGTGATTAAGCTGCAGAGATGCTTCAAAAGCAAAATTAATTTTTAAGCCACTAATGTTTCCAGAAAAATTCATCCTATCTATATGTCTAGAAAACAAATATTTCGTATTTTTCTCACGCTAATTGGCATATTTTGAGCTATTAACAAAACTTGTGATGATGTTTTTATGATTATAAATTAAGGCGCATAAAGATTTATATTTATTTCATGCTAAAGAAATGCAAAAGGTTGGAATTGCTAAATACAACTCAATATATCATCCGCAATCTATTCAAAACAAACCAAAAAGCTGTTTCAGTCATTTTCTTTCAGTATGTGCATTTCAATCCATTCTTGCTTCCTGTTCCTCTCTGCCATGAAAAATTATGGAATTATTTAGAACTTAACTTAATACAACGGGCGACAAGTTTAGGATATTGATCAGCATTTATTGCAATTTCCATTAATTGCATTTTACAAATCCCTTATACGCAAAGAATTCCAAAAGTTTGTTGCATTTTCAAATGAAGGAACTTTGATCATTTTTACATCCTTGTCAATCTGGAGGAATTCGATGGTCGAGGCCTTGGGGTCGACTTTGCTCCATACCCTAATGTCTTCCTTGTAGTCTGCGGATGTGTATAACGGCTCCCTAGAAAGAGAGTTCATTGTTAGCGATCAAATTGCCATGTTCGAGCTTAAGAAATAAACATTTTTGGCAATTAAAGCTTACCCATAAGTGGCGAAATTATAATAGAGATTCTGAAGTAACTGAACTACAGCGAAATCCTGATGATATCGTCCTACTGGCTTGCGATCAGTCCGATTAAAAAGTAATGGAACGTCTGAAACCGTCGATATCAATAAAATTGCTAGCTTAAGTTTTACTTATAAAAACGAAAAACAGAGTTACATTAAGATTCGTCTCACCTTCCCCGTGAATAGTTCCAAATTCATAAGGATTTAGCCTCAGATCACCAGCATATCCTAAGAAGTGCCGGTAGGCATAGAATTCGGCGTAGGTGGGTGCTATTTGGGAATGATAGTCTATCGCTTTCCTTATCCCATGAGAGAAATGTCTGTCCGTTGCAATCTAAATAGAAATTTAATTTAATTGATTTTCTCTTCTTTCGCAATGAATGCATTCATCTACAGAACGGCTTACCTGTCCAAGGGACTCTGGATTCCTTGATAGGTACGCTTCCCCTCCATAGTGACGAATGATCCTCATCGTAGTTAAAAATTCATTCTCAACTTTGCCTTGGTAATCTAAAAGTTGAGGGGCTAGAGGCCAAATAGTCAGTGGGATAGCTCCGATGGGAACGCTGTCCAATCCAGCGAATCTAAATGCTGTACGTAGACAAAAAATAAATCAACGTTGATTGCTAATTGGATAATTCTATTATATGTAAATTGAATAATATTATTATGATTGATTGTAAGTGAAAAATTGTAGATTTTTACCCAGGCCTAGCTCTAGCTCTCTAGACGTCATTGAGAAAATATAGGGAATCTTGGCAACTTCTCCACGTTTATAAAGCTTACGGGGCGATTTGCTCATGAAAGCGCCTGGAATGTCGGGTTCGATTACTGGAAGGAAAATTTTCCGTTCCATGACCTGTAAATAAAGACAAAATAATATGCAATTTATTAAGTTATTTTGCAAAGGAGTGTAATGTTTTTGAATGGTTCTCTTACTGTGGCTAGAGACGCTGTAGAAGTGATGTTGGTGCTAGGCTTGGATCTCAGACATTCTAGAAATGTTTTAAATTAAAATGCTATAAAATTACATGCACATTGTCAACCAGAAACTACGTGAATTCTGTAGGAGATTTTACCCATCATATAATGCGTCCCTAGTTCCGGTCTGCAATGATTGAGCATTGCGATTCTCACAGCTAGCGACACCATTTCTACAGCCGGTCTCAGACTCCATGTGTTGAATGCACTGCCGCTCAAACTTATTGCTGCCCTAATTTTTGACTTCTGTGAAGCCATTGTTTGGAAATGCACAGAGCTTGCACCTGCAAAAAATTGAGAAACAACTATTGAAACGTTTCATGTTTTGGAAGATACATTATTTTTGCTTTTTCTTCTTTTAAGTGCTTACCCGCAGATTGGCCAAATAATATAATTTTGTTCGGATTTCCACCAAAATTGTGGATATGCTTCGAGACGAAATCTATGGCTAAACTTTGGTCTTTCAGGCCCCAATTACCCGAGCAGGAACTGGTTCCATCGGTGAAGAAACCTTGGTTGACATAAACATGTAACATGAGCGGATTGGCCAAAATGTACTCCTTTCCGATTCATTTAAGGTGTTATAAATAATCTGCTTTACCTAAGACTCCCAGTCTATAATTAATTGTAACTGTGTGCAGAGAGGAGGAAAAAATTTGACATTTCATGAAGTCCATTTTTTAAAATAAAAAATAGTTTTAATAAGTAATTAACTTGAACTCACCTAGAACTATATCTTGCTGCATGAGATAGGAAGGACCATAGTCTAAAAATATCATTTTCATAAAAAATACCTTAAATCACATTTTGCACTTTGTCAAATTGTTAATGAGTTCCTGTCATCGTCATTCATATAACTTACCCGTTGCAGCCCCTATATAAAATGCACCTCCTGTAAATAGATAACAAAGTTGTTGATGCATTTATTCATAAAAAATGCAAAGGTGTCAACTATATGAAGTCATAATTAAGTGACTGATGATGAAGTATGTGCATTAATTTACCATGAATGAACAACATAACAGGTAATGGAGTAGTTGACTTGGTCTTGTTTGGTAACTGCAACGATCAAACAAACAAACAAAAATTGTCATTCCGGTCCGGCTCTTCTTTCTGCATTTATAATGACAAGCTAAACTTCTTGCCAGACAAATTGAGTTCATACTTGACTGGTATAAATATTTAAATACAAACAATCCTCTTGTCCCACAACCCTAGATCTAGGACCCCTCCTCGTCTGAAGGCACCTGGGTGCCCATGACTTGGCCTGCAAAGTATCATTCCATTTCTTCTTTGGCACTGGTGCCTAAAAATTCGAGAAAAAATAACTGTAAACAACAACTTTTCCACTGGGCTGGGGTAAACTGACACAAAAATATTTAGAATTTACTCGAAAGCGAAGGTCGTTGATTGGAGGCTCCGCATAAGGGATCCCCTCGAAGGCATAGACATGCCTTCCACTAACCACTCTCATGTAATACCCCTCGATCTTCCCCAGCTCCGTGTCAACCACGGGCGGGACCATAGTTCTTTCGTAGAGTTCACTCCCATTGTCGTATCTATATTTGGCACGGCCCTGCCTAATACTTGGTTTGCTGCCGAATCCCTCTGGAAGAAGTTGCGTTGGATCTACAGGTTGCTCTCGTCCATTGCCGAAGAGGCTCATGGACACATTGACAATGTGAATCAATCTCGTGAGCACCGAGCGGAAATCAATTTTCATTCTGGATTCAACTCTTTTTCACTGTAACAACTTCCGGTCCGTATGGACTTTTTTGAATCCACCCATTTTACAAGTGTAGGGACATAGATCCAGACCTACGCATTCACTGCGCAGGGATAATCAAACTGAATGATTCATTAATGAACAAAAATAACAGAATAAAATAATTCACACAAATTGAACATAAACATAAACAAAAAAATAGTAATAATAATGGTTAAAGCACTTCAGCCAAATATATTTTGATATTAGGGCACTTGGCGAAATAAAAGAATATCTGACTTGAATGACTAATGTGGCATGGCCATGACGCTGCTACTTCGCATTCACACTGACTACAAATGAACGTATTGGGCAACCAAGGCGTAAACGCATTCTTAATCCCAGGCCAAGCCAATTAGCCAGGATTGAATCTCGAACGAACGTTAACAACGCTGCAGCGTGACAATGAAGATGAACAGTGAGAACAAGTTGAGCTGAGCCAATATAATGTAACGACCGACCAAATGTGCAGTGTGGTGCACTCATAAAAATATGGAGAGATTCACCTCGACCAGAATTAGCAACTTCGGCCAGTTGCTAATGTTGTAGGAAGAGGTATAAAATACATAAAAGTTTTTCTTAAAGAACCATTTGATTGAGCACAACACCACTTAATTCACAAAAATAACGAATTTCTTTCGTGCAACATATTTTTTAAAGCACTTCGCGTGAGTAGATTCGTGGCATAGTTTACGCCAAAAAGAAGGGAGACTTTGCATGCCTTCCCTGTGCCTCCCGTAATGCATGTAATTTTAACTTTGTCATGAGCCTGCGTAGTCCTTATGTATGACAAAAATTTTGCTGGCTACTTGAATGTTAAATGATGGAACAAAAATTATTACGTGAAGTACTTACTCCGATGCATGAGCATGACCACGCACTCGCATTGTCACTTTACTCGAGCTTTGAAAATTGAATGTTATTCCTTCAGGCGATTTGAAGCATGTAATGCGATGCAACGTGTAAATGCTGAAGATTTTGACAATTATAATGTAGAACGGGTGACCCTCCTCTGGGAACACAACAAGAGATAATTTTTGAAGGTCTCCAATTTTGTGCAGTGATGCGATACGATGCATGCATGCTCCTCAACTCCTCCTGACTCTCTACTTCAGAATGTGAATGTCGCCGCGATTTGGCTCGCGAGGAATGTAATGCATATGTATTTATGCAGTTGTATAATATGGCGGAAAAATAATTCTTTTTCTTTGAAAAGTAATATAATGATTATGATTACCTATGTATGTTGTTTGTTGGCTATTGCTTGAATCATGACTCAGGAGTTCAATTCAACTGTCCAATTTCGTCATGAATGAAGAAGAGTAAGAAGGCCACAAGCCAAAAAGCCACGAAGCCATATAGGTGTATAGGTACGCCATGTAATAATGCATATTGTTCGATTATAGCTGAAATGCAAATAACTGGCAAGAGCAGAAGGAGTTAGGAGAGGTGGAAGTAAGGTGAAAAAGTAAATTATGGAAAAATTCCCATCACATTAAATCCCTCGATTTTTACAGAAATCAAACAAAAAGATTGCAAGCATGGAATTTTTGGAGCTGAATACAATAGAGCTGAACTTGACGGAAGATTACGTTATGATTGACCAGAAGCGTGTAAAAACGTTAATGGTTCAATTGCACAATTTAAGAAAAGGAGTTGCGGTCAGTTTAAGATCTTTCCTTTGACTTTGATGCTTGCTAGATAAAAAAAGCGATGAACTTGAGATTCCGCAAGAGATGTTAGAATTTGTTAAACGAGATAATATCTGACATACACATTTTTATGATGAGGTTTTGCAAGCGACAAAAAAAAAACAAAAATTCGGACAACTTCAGTGTGATTTTGGGTACATGCTATGATACAATTGCGGATTTGAGAGAGGAGAAAAAAATGAAATTATGCAATGCAATGAAAATGATGGCGATGGCGAGACGTGCTTAGATTCTGAAAGAAATATCTCGTGTTTTCGATTCAATTTGAAGAAAAAGTCAGTATTTATCTTTGAATTATTAGGCTTAAATTAGTCCAAAACATGTCATTAAAACGCATGTATTTAGGTACAAGGAGGTTCAAAACACGAAGGCATTGCAGTTACTTAAGTATGATCATGAATCATGAGTATTTATCTATAACTCAGTGTAACATTTATAATTTTTTTGTGAAAGTGAATGTACTTTAATGTAGAACATTGAACAAATTACGAGCAGTTTACATGGATTTGCTTGTACTGACAAACAGTTTAGTGGAGATCTAGGGAACGGAAAGATGGTTAACGTGACGGACGACTTAGTCGAAGGTAGACATGAATTAATAATAATGAAATGAGTCATGAGAAAAAAATAATATGTTTTTATTGTAGGTGGTGGCATTTTATCCTTGACTCCTGTCTTTTCCTAGATGCGCTGAAATTAATGAGAGACTTGAAATATTATGTACCTTTGAAGAAGAAATCGAAAGTATGGTAATGATATGCTACGTTATGCAATGATGTGAGTGACCAAGAGCATCTTCATCACATCACTTTGTCTCAAAGTCACATAGTTTTTTTTGATAAGGACCTTTCATGAACTAACTATATATGAGTTGATGATAATGTTATAATGTATGCAAGTAAGAAATTGAGATTCAATTAGTGAAAAGAAAGAATTTGTGTTGTTGGAGCTCATATAATCGAATTTGTTAATTGACTTAAACTTTTTAAAATCATTTGACTTAACAAAACAACAAGATTTAGATGGACGTTTGAGCATTTGAGAACATTCAACATTTCAGTTAAAGTGAATCTGAAAGCAATTGAATGCAATATATTATAAATTAATGCGTATTCGAGTACAATCGAATTTTTAAAGGGGCCAAAAGTACAACCACAGTCACAATAATGCAATCATTAACATTAACAATACGAAATTCATGCAATTTGACTTTGAAAGTTCACCTGACGCATCTCCACTACGATCTTCGTGAATGGCTGAGTGGTCCCGGTCTGGAGTCTACAGGCCAAGACATGCGCCGGCCTGCACTGCGAGCAGATCAGGTCTGTTCCACCAGAAGTGCTCAGCGCTTATATACAAGAAATCTTCAGTCAGAAACGTAGAGATCATGTTCTTATCTCATCCTCCGTAATATTCTTTCAGATTTATCATCCTCCCCGATCTACTCGCACAGTTAGGGCAAGACCCAGGTTCGGCCATTAATTTAAATTACCTAATCTAGTAATTAATGAAATTGATAGATTCTGTTTTCAAAAACAATTTTAAAACCTGCCAGCGACTTGGTCAGAATCTTTTTTTGCATGAGATTAGTCAAACAATGGTTACTGAAGAACGAGTCGTGTTGTTCGGATTCTTGATCATGCGTGAGGATATTACCTATGTGGTATGCAGGTAAATTGAATGGCCAAAGGCAATTATAACTTTGTATTGACTCACACGATTATAGAAAAATAATTGAAATCCCTTGTTATTTTCCAAGAGAATCGGTTTTACCAAATCTCTTAAATTTCCAACTCTTTAAGATCATCACGCGATCTCCTGTCAAGACGAAGACACTCTTCTCCTCCATGATTTCGATGTCAATCGCATTCATTCGCATATATAATTCCATAACCTATAAACTTTTCATTTTCATAAATCATATACATAGTTTCATGATTATATGGTCGTAAACAATGGCTCTTGGACAGGTACGTTCAAGAGAAACTTTTTGGGAGTATGCATGCATGCAACTCATCATGATGTAAGTCGAATGCTAGTTAATAATCTGCTTAATTAAGAAAATCCGAACACGAATTCAGGTTTAAACGATATATGACATGAAATTCGAGAACGAATACAAAGGCAATGAAAGTAGGATGAATTACAGAAATAATTAAATCTTTTTGCATGAGAAATACCTAGATTTATTTTTGACTTGGGAAATTGGAGCCAAGAGTTTGTAAAGTAAAGATCTAGAATGAAAAAGCTTACTGGCCGAGATAATTTTTTGATGGTCACTTCCTGAAGTCTGTAAATGCATGGATCTTGAACGAGGACATCAATGGGGACTTGTCCTTTTATTGGTGGTTCCATCAGGATTCGTTTCTCATTTTCACTCAGTTTGAGATAATCCACCAGTTTTTGAGCTGCTGGTTCGTCCATCGATGCTTCACCTATCCCAGAGGACAAAATCGTTTATTCACATAATATCTGACTTTGACGGTGGAATGATGAGGATTTAATTTACTTTCTAGTTCCCTCACCTAGACAACATGCAGTGACCCAAACGGGAGAGCGTCCCACCGCCTTTGCCATTTCCTCCCATTTTAGATTCTTTGACTTCTTCAGCTCCAAAATGGTCTGGGTTAAGGCACGCTTGCTTGCGAGCTTAACGTCCATAGTATTTCCTAGCGAAGAAGCCATCGCTGTAATTTTTAAGTCTATTAAAGAAGACGACTGGTCTGATACGTTTTCATGGGATGGGAATCGATCTGAATGTTATGATCACAAAAGCTAAAATGAACAGAAATATCACAGCTCAAAGAAACATTCACTTCATGACTGCAGACTTTCAAGGTCAAATAAATCTATTGATGCTGCTCTAAATGAACTTGACATCTCACAACCATTATCAAATTGTCACATAAAACCAGACATACAAACGAGATATGTTTATTCAAATGTGAATGTGAAGAGCTCTGTTACTATTTTTCGGACTACAAGTTTGTTCGGGATGTTTGGAATATGCATTAGTATAATATGCAGACGTGGCTTTAGTGATGGTACATATTTCCATTAAGTGAACTTCATTGAAAGATCAATATCTGTCTATGCTAATAATACTAATGAACATGGATCCACAAATATGCATCAAATTATTAAAGAAATTTTTATTACATATCCATATCACATCACACATAAAAATATCAATGATTAAATAATTCTTGCAAATGTAAAACATAAACTTTGACATAAAACCTTGTAAGTTTGGAATGAAAAAAACAACACGATGTATTTAAGTATGTTAAGAACTTATACTTGATTGCTAACTAAATACCTTAACTAAATAACAAACTAAACTAAGCTACAAATAACAAACTACATAAGTACAAACAAACGTTCCGTATTCAAATTAACATTTTACATTTACATAATGTACAAAAAGTCGGACTGGGGTTAGGATAGGATAACTAAAGGTCAGCAGCTTAAAAAGACGATAAATTGTATACTGAATTTTGCCGGGGTAAATACAAATAGCAACTGTCAAAAAAGCAACGAGAGGTTTGGAATGTGGTCCCAGAAGTCCATGCGTTCCGTGAAGTCTAACGTTTCCTCGCTCATCGTGTCCTGAACATTTATTCTGAAAATCATAAAATCACATAATGCATATTATAGCAACAAAAGTAAATATCATTAATTAAGCATGGAGGAATGAAAACTCCGTTCCTCTAAGAGTACCTGAAATATTGAAGGGTATCATCTTGGATCTCGTTCTTCAAAGGCATCGGGACCCATGAGGAAGCTCTGTTGTACATTGGGATCCTGCCGATATACAAATCAAATAACCATAGTGAAAACAGAAACAATCAAATCAAAATCATTGTTCAAAGCAACTTTGGGATTTTACCCATTGTGAGCGAAAGTAGCCCAATAAGAGACCATCTTGTCAATGACACGATCTGCTTCCGAACCTCTCATAATTTTGGAATAGAAAATTCGCTGGTTCATCAGGTACTGCAACTCATCTATGGTATTCAAACTCAATTATAGTTTATTTCATATTTAAAACCTGAGTTTTAATTTTCATTCGGATTTTAATTAACCTGCATGCGAAGCGCCATAAGTTTCAGAGACTTCAAACCCGTTGCAGTAACTGTACAGTCCTGAGTACTCAAATGAGTACAGATAAATTTTATTCGAGGAATCTTTGGCAAGAGATCTGTGGATTAAAGCAGTCTTCCGAATTGGGTAGTTGAAGAGTCGGTCAGAAATCAGGTTGGTCAGTCTTCGTCTCGCATCGGGATGATTTGGATTGGTTATTATCTTCGAGTTAAAATAAAACTTCCGTATGGTCTTGGCAAAGTCTTCGTGTTGGCTAACCGACTCCTTTTTGTACATTAGCATAGTTGGCAGCTCATGAGACCAGTGTTCGTTCAGTTGCTTGACCTTAGTTGGGTCTCGTAAAATTGCTGGAACATTCAAATGTACTCATCACTCAAGTTTCTATTAAACCTTATTGTAATTTTAAAATTTTCTTACGCATGGATCGGTAAAGACCTTCTTGTCCGTTGACACCAATAATCAAGGGCACCTCATTGACCAGTTTGCGCGTGTAAAGGAGCTTCATTGGTGCTTCAACCAGGAATGCGTTAGCCTTGGGACCAGAGTCGATTGATGGGGCGAAGTGAATCATTTGATGGCCTTCCTTGTAATTCTTAAATGTTTGGATTATTATAATGCAGTCAATGAATTAAACATTTCTTTGTTCCAGTTTTCTGGAAAATGAGCTATAGAAATGTTTCAGAATTACATGATAATCTTTTCGTTGTGCTACAATTGCCTCTGCATCCATCCGCTTAAGCTTTGCCACCGTCTCTGGAATATGATGATGCGATGAACCGTTCAAATCAAGTTGCTTCAAAAGCTTCTTGAACTTTTCACTTGGTGCTTCATTAAAAGCCCAGGGGCAAATTGCTGAGCCACTTTGCATGATGGCCTTTGAGAAGAGGCCTGCATATATAAAAATACTTCATAGACGACATATTTGGAAATAGAACAAATATATTTGCAATATTTCCGCACCTGTGGATAAATTGGAAAGCATGTGGATGTGAACGCAAGCTGCACCTGTAAATATATGAGAGTCTTAACATTAGATAATTTTTTCTTGAGTATGCATGACAGCATGACTTTCGCTCAAAATATATTCGTACCTGCACTCTCACCCATCAGGGTCACATTTGTTTTATCCCCTCCAAAGTACTTGATATTCTCCTGAATCCATCTTAAAGCCATGAGCTGATCATGAAGGCCCATATTACCTGGGACAGAACCATCTCCAGAGTTTAGGAAGCCTAAATACAATTTCATTCAACATAATTAGCTCATAATAAATTGTTCCATTAAATCTCTAAAGTCATTCTTGATTCTCATACCTAAACATCCAAGTCTATAATTCACAGTGATGAAAATGACATTCTCATCCACGAGATACGATCCACCGTAGAGGTCACCCCCTCCAAAATTAAATCCACCTCCATGGATGAAAACCATCACCTTAAAAGAAGCTCAGTAAAATCAAGCCTCATTCTATTCATTTCAACATTAAAAACCTTTTCTTACAGGAAGTTTGTCCGGCGGTTCAATAGGTGGAAGACCTTTGACATCATCCGCATCCGGTAGCTTGAACACTGGTGCGAATACATTAAGGAAAAGACAATCCTCCGAGCCAATAAATCTCTTTGGAGCTACAATAGTTTGTTGTATGCATCGTTCCCGTGCTCGCTTCCCATCCCGCACACCGTTCCAGGACTCCCACTTTTGGGGCAGCTGTGTAATATAAAATGCAATATAAAATATATAATACAGAGCACTAGAGAATATTGAACAAAGACATGAAACATGTTCCTTAATGCAATTTTGAGGAAGCACGTGTGTGCAGACATATATGCACTTCGCCAACATTGCCCACCACCACCACTATATCCTCATACCATGCCGCAACTCATTCCTTTGCATAGAAAGAGTAGGCATTGTCATGCAAAAACTCATTTTTGCTCATGTAAAAGCCAGTCTAGAAAAAACTTAAAACTCCCAGCTTTCACGAGATGAATTAATTTCAACCAATTAAATCTAATTAGGTTTCGTATACCACGGAATTAATTAAGCCTTCTACATGTAGACATGTTATGTAAGTGTGTGTATAGATGAGATGTAATTTTGTTACCTCAAAGCGCTCTGGTTTTTTGGCAAATGGAATCCCATAGAAGCCAAAATACTCGTTTCCTCTTCTGCTTTTCATGACAAAGCCCTCCAGGAGTCCTTGAGGGATTTTTATCAAGGGATTTGTCGTGCTCGTTGAATTCATGTTTTACGATATCACTATCACTTTACTTACTGTTTTGATTAAACATTAAGCTCTATTTTAGCAATTAAATGTGAAGCACTTTTAGGTATGTCGCAATGAAACTTTCTTGGAAGGAACTGCTTATATTTTAGCTTGAAATCCCCCAGTAAAAATTTTCCAAACTAGGTACGTAACTCCGTCCTGAGAATTAGTTCTTCGTATCTTAGTAAACAGCAATAATTGAAATTACACTTCCCCAAACACTGCCAAATTGATTATGTGCAACGTTCTGGTGACGCAAAAATGTCGTTGTCACGTCCGTTGAAATTGCACAGAACTGTTATTTTGGCGATAAAGAAGACGGTCAAGTTCAGGGTAAAAAGTGTGTCCTTTTTTCCTCAGAAAATGCGATGTGATGCGAGCACCTCTTCCTCCCAAAGCCCAGGCTTTCTAGCTATAATAGATTAATAGTCCTTATACTATGGCATTGTCGCGTACCACCTCACATTTAGCTCTTGTTGTTGTTCCGAGAGAAATGTGTGAATGAAAAGAAGAAAGGAAGAAAACAATATGCGAACAACTTGCCAAAATCCTAAAAGGATATATTATATACTGGTGCTGCTGATCCTCCGTAGTAAAATATTCTCATAGTATTCGTATTTGTATGAGAAATGTTTTTTATTGCATGTACATATGTATGCATAATACGTTTGAGCTCGTGAGAGAACATAAATGGGAAGATGAGGAATTTCTCATGAGAACTAAACTTTTCAAGCACTGCCACTGTCAGGCCCTGATTGCCTATATCCTATAACTAGTAGACATCAGCTCTTATATTTTTACGCTTATATGGAACTAGATTTTTTTCGATTTGGATTGACTTCGATATCTGCAATGTAAGGAGAAAAATGTGTCTGCAGTAATGCAATAATTCTTCTTTCGCTTCGCTTGAGCTGGAGAGATTGGGCCATGGGCCAGCCAGCGCCAGTATGAACGAAGTACAAACGGGAAGGAACAAGCTGTGATTATCTAATCTAAGCATCATTTTGCATATTAGTATGTATGTATGTATGTAGTCTTAGTCATAGACCATGAATTTCTGCAATGTTAGACTGTCATCATGACCTTAGAAGAATTGCCGATTTTACGGAGGTGGTGAAACATGTAAGAAGGTTTGTTTTTATTTGTTTGTCAAAGACAAAAGAATGAAGGGACAATGGGCTTTGAAATGAATTTTGAAGGTTGTGGAGTAACCTAGCATAAGGGATTTGTCTTTTTAAATGTATTTCGTATTTCCTTAATGTATAGAAAAGAATTGATGAATCTCCTAAGGTAGAATGGATGGTTGGTCTCCACGGGCTTATTTAAGAAAGCATTTAAAATTTTCGTCCTTTCAAATGTCATTGTCATTTTTATGTCTGGATTCTGGAATTGTCCATTTTCCCTTCAAAATTATTAATATCGTCTGCCAAAACATTTCCATACTTTTCCATTAGCTTCATCCCCTTGATGATGCTTTCGGTTCTTTTTTGTTATCGTTCTACCCACCTAATGATTACATTAATGGATTTCAGAATTTCGCAAGTTGAAGTAACGTGACACGGACAAAGACCAAATAATATTTTAGAATATACTTAAGTTTTTTATTCCATTTTTTTAGAATCAGAATTGATTCTCATGTATTTGCCTTTTCTGTCCGTCTATCGGGGGACACGATTTAGCTCGATAGGAATAAAAAATTGAGCTGAAATTTGCTACGCATAGAGGATGGGCCTTTCGCACGACAAAGTTATTCAAGGTTTAGTGACGAAGGTACGTTGACAACACAAAATTTACGAATAAAAACGACAGTAAAAATTTACAAGAATGTGATATGAAGCTGAACTTTGGCAAACATGTTACTTCGACAACCAAGACAGATTTGCGCTAATTTTTCCTATGTAAGTTTGAACGGATTTATGGAATTCTGATGGACACGATATCTCATGATGGGAACAAGATATTGAGCTGAAATTTGCTACACATAAAGGACAAGCCTTTCGCTTAAAGCCTACTGAATTCCAGTCCAAACCGACGGATAGGGGCAAAGTTATTTAAGTTTTAGCGACTTAGGTACGCTAAAATATGATTAAATTACGAATAAAAACGACAATAAATATTCGCAATAATCTGATATGAAGCTGAATTTCATCCCATATGTTGCTATGGCAACCAAGAAAGGCTTACACACAATTAAAATTGACGAAGACGAAGTTAATGGACTTTCTAATCAATTGGTTCCACTGTTTGAACTCTTGACTCCGTCTTTGGCATTGTCATATTTAGTCCCTTTAATCAATTCTGATTCTCACGAAGTTGCCGCATGTGGGTTTTATTTGAGTCAGGTTAATTTTTTAAACGTTGTGTATGCATGTATTTTTTTTGATGATGTTTTGATGATGCATTGATGTTTTTCTGCTGAAAGAAATGTGTGAATGAAATGAAGAAAGAAGGAAAACAATATGCGAACAACTTGTCAAAATCCTAATGGATATGTCTCAGGCAGGTTGGATATTTCGGCAATGTGGATATAGGTATAGTCTAGGCAAAAAGTGTCGGCAGATGCATCCTAGTGATCTTAAGTCTTTTAGTCATCAAATGAGATAAAGTGAGATAAAGAAGATAATGTGAATACATCCTCCCTAAGTGATTTGCAAAAAATGCTAAAAAAATAAAGTACATATCTTTGTGATGCATTTAAAGAACATGAATCTATGTTTTTAAAAATTGGTTGGAACAGAATGAATAGACCATTGCATTGCTCAATAATAACACTCTTACCGCATAGAACAGCATTTTTCATTCCTACTTGGAGATGAAAAAAATTTATTGCATGTCACACTTAAAAATATCGACTATAAATTACCAGTTTCTGAATAAAATAGCAGTTATGCAGAAATTCTGTGTTCTGAAACCCAAAACCACCGGTATCGCTCTATTGTTACATCATCGGGCTTTGGTTTTTCAATTTTAAAAAGTGTGTTTAAATATTACATAGTTAATGTTTGTAGTTTGAAGTACAGCTTCATATCTCGCATATGTTTACAAACAATGACAGAATATCTAAGTAGCCTTGTAATGGCATTAAGAAAATTAGTATTACAAATCTTGCAATAAAAATTTGCATTTGATTAGTTGATTACACGGGCATATTTACACTGCACATTCTCAATCCATAGCAGACAAAACGTTCTGCATACATACAAACGTTCCGTGTAAGCATTTCCATAATGTACAAAAATATCTGCTGATTTGGCAAGGATCACGATAAGTACAGATCACCAGCTATAAAACGGACGATAATTTGCACAATTGATTTTGACTGCGTAAATATAAATAGCAACTGTCACAAACGCAACGATGGAATATGGTCCCAGAAGTCCATTCGTTTGGTGAAGTCTGGCGTATCTTCGCTCATCGTGTCCTGGTCATTAATCCTGGAAAAATGAAATTATACTACATATATTGTACTCAGTTCAAATTTACATTCTAACTAAGCATGGGGAAATTGCTTCTTTCACAAGTACCTGAAATATCTAAGAGTATCATCTTGGACCTCGTTCTTCAAAGCCATGGGTTCCCATGGAAAAGTTCCGTTGTACGATGGGACCCTGTCATATAAAATTGATATGATATAAAATTGAGTAGGTAACAATGGTGACACGATCAATAAAAGTAATCTCCAAGTCCAAATCCGTGATTTACCCGTTATGTGCGAAAGACGCCCAATACGATACCATTCTGTCAATCATCCGATCATCCTTCGAACCTTTCAATATCTTGGAATAGAAAGCCCTCTGATTCATCAGGTACTGCAGCTCATCTAAGAAATTAAAAAGTTCTCTTTTATAGTTTATTCCACATTAAAAGGTAAGACACGATTTTTCTTTCTAATTTTGATTAACCTGCATGCGCAGCGCCATACGTTTCAGAGACTTCAAACCCGTTGTAGCAGCTGTACTGCCCCGAGTACTCAAATGAGTATAGATAAATTTTGTTTGTAGGATCTTTGGCAAGAGATCGGTGAATTGAAGCTGCCTTTCGAACGGAATAGTTGAAGAGAGAGTCAGAAAACATGTTGGTCAGTCTTGTTCTAGCATCGGGACGGTTTGTTATCATCTTCGAGTCAAAGTAGAAGTTCCGTATGCTCTTGGCAAAGTCTTCGTGTTGGCTGATCAATTCCTTTTCGTACATAAGCACAGTTGGCAACTCATGAGACCAGTGTTCGTTCAGTTGCTTAACCTGTGTTGGGTCTCGCAAAATTGCTGGAAGATTTTAATGCTTATGATATTTTACGAAGATTACATTAAGATTATGTTTAATTTCAAACTTTTCTTACGCATGGAGAAGTAAAGACCTTCTTGTCCAGTGACACCAATAATTAGGGGCACCTCGTTGGTCAGTTTGCTAAGAAGCTTCATCGGTGTATCTACAAGGAATGCATTGTGTTTAGGTCCAGAGTCGATGGATGGAGCGAAATAAATCAACGGAAAGTCCTTCTTGCTATTCTTAAATGTTTCAGATAATAATGACTCAATAAATTACATTAAATGTAACCTTTCTTAGGAACATATTTTTTTGCATATAAAAATTTACATGATAGTCTTTTCGTTGTGCTACTAGCGCCTCTGCATCCATCCGCTTAAGCTTCGCAACTGTCTCTGGAGTTTCATAATGCGACGAAAGGTTCAAATCAAGCTGCTTCAAAAGCTTCTTGAACTTTTCAGTTGGTTCTTCATTAAAAGCCCAGTGGTTAATTGCCGAGCCACTTTGAATGATGGCCTTTGAGAAGAGGCCTGAGAATTTGACAAGGCTAATTAGACAAGACATTTAATCACCGGACCTTAATAGTTTTGCAATTATTTTGTGCACCTGTGGACAAGTTTGAAAGCATGTGGTAGTGAACGCAAGCCGCGCCTGGAAATTAATTGGAGTCTTTATATTTTAGTCTTATATGAAACTCTTTTTCATTGTACAAGGTGTTGAAAACGAAAGGGTACAAAAAGTTTTTAAAATTCTGAATTTTAGGAAAACATTTTAGGGATATTTCATAGTTCATTAGAAAGCCAA
>JAHZNI010003048.1:0-22595 GCA_027744415.1 Seira ritae
CAATAATCATCACTGACGACTTGCACTTTTATCCACATGCATGTAATGTGGTGATCAATTCACGACACCGATAACCATTAAAGATAACTTGACAGCCAATGACACTTTACTTATTTTCACAGTTTAACGATATTTAATAACCAAAAGATTAGGAGTTTCTTGCCTTGTCTATTATTGTCTTAATTTTTAAAAGATGCATTTATTTTGGTAAAGAAGCCTGGCTGGACAAAGTGTTGGAAGAAGTACGAAAGCCAACTCACCTGTCACTGTTTACAATGTCAAGTGCTTGTGCCTCGTCGACTTGGCTCGCAAAGGTGCATGAAAAAACTCATTCATTTGGGCAGATAGATTCAGATCTTCAGCTGCAAAAGCAGATGTTAACTTTTTCACGAAAGTATGAAAAGGGTTCGTTCAAATTGCCGCCTAAGAATTTTGGCCGATGATGATACACACTCGGCGTTCGCTCAAAGGAAGAGAAACAAAGTCTGCAAAAATTCTAAACGTTCTGATTCATGAATTAAAATTATTTTTCCCATTCCCAACCCGACATAATATGTTCATTGTACGTGTTGAGGACGATGAATGCAGCAATGTCATTTATGAAAGTGCAGCTAATAGAAATTGCACATACCTATGTAGATGTATAAATTTTTTACTGTATCCATAAATTTTATTCGATAAAAGAGATTTTAAAATGTCCACCGTGACCGTAGTAGTAATTAGTAAACCCGGCCTCTGCTCTGGACATGACCAATTATACCATTCACAATATTATGTAAGTAATCATCACAATCACATCTATAATTTATTAACAACTAATGGTCAAGATTTAAGGACTACATAACTTTTGTAGTCAACTTGTTTTTCAAATCCAAATAATCCTCAAGATCTATACCTGTTCAATGCTTTGAAATGGATTGAATAATATCATAATGACATGTATACTAAATGAATTTGTTTACGTTATAAAACATGAAGAGTTGAGACGAGACTGTCATCATATCAGTAACAGCAAGACTTCTAATCAGGCTTCTTCTTTAAGTTGAAATGGTCAGTAAGCTGTTCTATGTATGTATGTAGGCCTTACGATCGAGTCAAGTTTAGATAAAAAATCTAAGGTATAAATATCCTAATAATGGACAATATTATTATTTTATTGTATATAACTTTAATATTTAAGAATTGGACAACAGCTACAACTAATAATGACCTAAAGTATGTAACAAACTTATAGGACAACGTACTAAAAGACTTCGGACCAGTTCCATTTGCATACCAAAACTTTAATTGAATACCAAAGTGATATACAATATAGTAGATACAAGTAGCCTTAAAAAGCCTTTCAACGTTTAGAATATAATTGCTTCAGAACATTAAGATAAGTAGTTCAAGATCTTTTCCAAACAACCCGATATCGATTTATTCATTCGTCCTAGGTTTATTTTATATTTGGTACGAGAAAGTTTAAGTCTCTAAAATGCATAATATTGGCAATAATCATTAATAAATGAAATAAATATTAACATGCAATAAATTACTTCAAGAAACATCAGAGCATTACAAGATAACTGTTTTACTATTGTTATTATCATGTAATCAACTAATCCTTTAACAACACTTTAAAATATAAATACTTAGTTTATCTATTGGAACAAGTCTCAAACCAGTGTCGTCCTGTAATTGGTAGAGCTAGCTTTCTTCTGATGTATTCTATTAAAGCTTTATCACGTGTCACCTGAATCAAACAGCAAAACAAAAGAAACAGAATATTTTGTAATCCTCGTACGATTCAATTTAACCTAATTTAGAAAAGCTTTGAACACAATTTAATAATAAATAATATTGTGCTGTCTCACCCTCACCTTCGCCTTTTCCAGTTCCAACGCCTAAATTTTTAGCTTCTATTTCATAAACGAGTAGTCTCCACATCTTTACGACAAAGACTTCAGCTTCTTCGTCAAGAACCTACAATTTACGATATTCAATAAAATTTACTTACAGGATTAATTGGACGCATAATGCTTTAAACTGCTATGTATATATGCAGTACCATTTGGACGTCATCTAAAATGCTTTGTGGAGCGCTACGTCCCATAACTTTCGAACATATAAAATCCACCAAGGTGGGCTCTGGTTCACCAATATACTCTATGATTTTCTTGTTAATCCATGGCCGTATGCGCTTTTCCATTAATTGCTACAATCGGAATTAAATGTAGATTAAAGCAAACGAAATGAAGTACATACTTAACTAACTTAACACATATTATGTATTGTGAGATAATAATGTTGCTGCAATAATTCTTTTCTTACCCCATCAACTTTATCCCAATCAACTTCATAATTAAATAATGCATCTTTGTCAGTTGGTATTTTTTCTATAAGCGCTTTTATGTTCTTCTTTTTCTCTTCGGAAGTCTTATCTTCCTTCTTCAGCTTTTTCGCATCATCGCCGTAATCTACAAAATCAGACAATTATTTTTATTATAAATAACTTCTTACTTTTAACTTTTAGGGTAAACAGGACTTCTGGGAGACCACAAAAGCATACCTAACGGGACAAGTTTACGTTTCCTGGCAAGCCCCATGCCATCATTATCATCCTCATCTTGATTAAAAACGTCTTTAACGTCCATTTTCTTCTTCTTTGGCTGCTCTGCAGGACTAAAGCCTTGTATGGACGAGTCATCAATGTCTAAACGAATTCGTTTTTGTTAACATTTATGAGCTCTTTTATCGGAAATAGAATACCAAGACCATAGAAAGCATAACATTTTACCTTGTGGTGTTGGCATGCCAGGAGAAGGAGCAGATGAAAAGCTATGTCTAGAGGAGTCATCGTCATCTTTTTTAATAGATGAGCTTGAATTGACGCCTATGGTCATTTGGAATCCACCAGTAGGTTTACTACCAGGACTAGGTGATGCATCCGCTATTGGTAATGGCGAGACCATCGAGTTCGGAGTAGATTCATTTGAAGGCGAATTTTTTACTGGCACAAATGAGCTCATCTGAACTCCGCTTATTGATGATTGCGGTGTCGAATGCTGATTTGGGGTTGATACATTGTTTGGAGTCGTTTCAGGTTTGGGAATAGACTCTTTGTTGTTAGGTTTTGAGTGGTTAAAGTGAGTCAAACTTTCTTTCTCTTTATCTCGATCTCTGTCTCGCGATACTGGATTGTTTGCTAAAGCTTGTAATCTGCTTGCTATAGGTATTTTGATAGGGTCGGACTTTATCCCAGTAATCAACTGAGTGGCAGACGGTGGAGTTCCTGAGTTTGTTACGTCCAGCAAAGGTTTCTTATATTTATCTAACAGTCTACTTGGTGTGCTTCCCGAACTTGGAGTAAAGTTTGCATTACTAGCAAGCATTCTTAATTTTAAGTCTTCAATCTCCTCCCTTTCCCGTTGCCTATCTTTATTATCGGCTTCTAACTCTCGAGCTCTTTCCGAAAGTCTCTTCTGAAGTTCCTTTCCCCTGAAAAGTCGAAATACAGATGACATAACAAAACAATTAGCCAACTCGCAGTATTTCATTTGATATTATGAAGATTTACCTGTAATATTTTGGATCATGCTTCTCATCATCATAATCCTCTAAAAACTGCTTGATCTTTTTGATTTCCCGCTGTTTTTCTTCCTCTTGTCGTCGTTCTCTTTCCTCCCTTTTCTTATATTCGCGAGCCTTTTGTGCCTCTCTGGCTTCCCACTCTCGCAGTCTTTCTTCATACGCTGCTTCCTTCTCTCGAGCTTTTCTTTCAAGACGCTTTTGTTCTGCAGCTTCTTCTTCCTCCTCCCTTTCTCTATACCGTGGTTTCGGCATAGGGCCCGGTGAACGCAAAATTCTAGAAACCAAAATCCGCAATTTTATATGGAACGCAGCAAGTCGGGTTGATATAATCATGTTTAGCTTACCTTTCAATAGACCTAGATCGTGATCGTCTTTCCCGACTTCTCCTTCGAATCCGTTCCCGATCCCTGTCCCTTTCTCTCTCACGTTCTCTCTCGCGTTCACGATCCTGTATTTTAAAAATTGCAAATAAATAAATAATGAATAAGAAACAGCACAATATTTGCGTTTAATTTATTTTATTTATATAAAATCAATCTTACTCGTTCCCTTCCGTCCCGGCCTCTTCTATCCCGGTCTTCATCCCGTCTACCTCTATTTCTATCTCTTTCGCGATCCCGATCTCGGGTTTCACTTTTTCTCTCAATCTCTCGATCTCTATCGCGCCTAGAAAAACGTTAAGTCCGCGTTATTACACTTCAATGAATTTTCTGTTTTAAACGATTTAATCGGCACTATATACCGTGGTGAATCACGCCGTTGATCTCTCTCCCGGCTCATGGATCGTTCTGGTGATGTTATGTCCTCAGTGTTCTTCTCCTTTCTTCGCTCCCTCTCCTTCTCGCGTTCTCTTTCTCGCTCGCGTCTTTCCCGGCCCAATCTTTTGCGCTCTTCTTCTTTCTCCTTCTCTTGCTACAGGGAAACAAAAACATGCGTCAATTAAATTGTTCGATTGTATCAAATCTTTGTCTTCATAATCTTCATTTCATATTAAATTTTCCTTCAAGAATAAAGTATTTTAATATCAGCAACTGATACTTAGACGTGCAATAATCCTGTTGCCATTCATAGTTTTTTTTACGAAACAATATTAGGACTAAAATAATCACTGTCACTGATTTACATGGACTGACTGTGAATTTGCACCAATTATGCTTCTACAATTTTTCAATTTCATCTCCGAAAAGAATCCTTTTAAGCAAAATTTATGACACCATTACCATTCCATGGGCCGATAAATCTGAGCTCTCGTAGGAAGTAACCAGGAACTTGTTTATCCTGCTAACTGGCTCCATTCGAGCCGATGGATTCTTCAGCTAAACATCATCACGTGTGAAACATCCAACTTTGAAAGTGCTTTCGAAAGTTTATAATACAATAAAATATCTATGAATTTTCACTTGAAAACGATTGCAAATCTAAAAGGCATTAAAGCGATAGCAGCAACACGTAAAATTAAATTCGTATGAAATGCTCTCAGGACTTACAGGTAAATTAACTGACACCATCTCCAAATCCAAGAGGAATCACCACAATCTCTCTCTCTCTCCAGAGTCATAGTCATAATTTTACAGTTATAATGAACAAACACAAACGAAAACACTGCTATAAATCTTCTAAACGACAGTGGTTCTCCTACCACAAGCCACATATCACTAGTTAATGTCAAGATTCAGTCATTCTAATCAGTAAAGAAAAGAATCACTAAAACGTATTTTCCTTAACAATCAATCATTAAGCAGACTAAGCAAGGCAAGAAAGCTTATTGCATTTAAGCAGTAGAAAACTTACCACCCGGTTCCTCAAACAGCAGCAAGAGATGTGCAGGCTTTAAGGCAGCAAACGGAATCGAACGTAACTGCCGTTTCGATAAACTATAGTTCGTACCCACTGTCAGGTAATCAAAGTAGCAACTCATACTCATACTGCTCGAATTATTGAAAGGGCAACCAAAAGAAAACTTAAAAGCTCTTTTTAAACACCTCAGCACAACTTTCAGAGATGAGACCCGCAACTGATAACAAACATAACTACATGTGAATGATTCGTGAAATGAAAGTCATTACTCACCACCCTTCCTCTCCGAAACCAAAGGACCTTTTTCGCTTAGCACATTACGAATGGGTGAGAATAGAGTAAATTGGCAGAAGGAAGGATGTCAGTCTGATTGCCTATTCAGGGAGGATCGAACAATTTATAATTGTCTTGAATTCCCTCACGATTGTATACAAACATTTAGATAGGCTCTTGCAATATATGCATTGAAAGAGGAAAAGATGCACAATTATGGGAGTTTTCCTAATCAAAAATTAACTTCATGCCACATAGGAGCTTTTGCAACAAATTTAGACTTATAACATGGCGCTATGTAAATACCTTCATATGTTCTCTAAAATTGGATATCTCGCGAGTGATGATTTCTCGTTTCCCTTCTTCCAAAGCCAAATCTTCAGGCAAATCCTGGCAAATCAAACAAAATAAATCAACGTTATTAAATTGCATCAAAATGAAATATGATGCATCAAAATACATCACAATAAAAATAATTAACATACCGCTCCTGAGGCATCCGGATTATTTTCTAAGCTGCTAAGCTTGAGTAAATGTAACTTTTCCTGTATTTGTTGCTTATTGGCTGTAGACTCTAAGTAAATCAAAGCAACAAAACAAAAGATACTTCAGTCTCCGATTCCAGTGATGTTTTCAATTAGATTTGAATCATTTGCAAAAAGAACTTTTGGTTAAAAATGAAGTTGCAAACAAACCTTGATTTTTCCCTTTTCCTATGCCTGGCTTAACTTTTTCTGCCCCTGGTGGAACATAAGACTCTAGTTCATTTTTGAACTCCCTGAAGAGGATTCCGATCCGAGTTCGGGATCTTTCATCTGCTTCCTTCATACTATCGTCCATGTAGTCATCCTCGTTTTTGTCTTCGCCTGAGTCTTTTTTCTCTTCTTTGGTTTCACCAGGAACACCACTATCGCCGTTTTCTCCGTTTGTTTCCCCCTTCTCAGTTTTCTTCTTCTTACTTTCAGCTACAACATAAAAAGGTCAATAATTTTAGACGTCTGGTTTTGATTTTTGAATTAAAAGTATTTTTTGAACACCAAGGTCCTGCCTAGCCGACTTGGGGAATCGGTTGGGGATGATCTGGAGCCTTGTCAAAATTATGGGTAATCGGAGGCTTACTAATAGAATGACTCTGATTTCCGACAGCAGGCCTCATCATAGGCGGCCGTCCCATCGGCGGCGCACCGAAAAATGGTGGTGGTGGTAGCCCAGTCGGTGGCTGACTCCCAACATTCGGAGGAGGTCCACTCATCATCGATGGTGGTAATGGCATTCCAGGAGGCATACCTGACAAGTTAACACGTCAGCATTAAAATAAACCGAACCAAAGAAATCGCAATGAATGTCGCTTATAAGATAAGAATTGAAATATTACCTGGGGGTACACTCATAAACATGGGTGGCATTCCGGGTGGAACCATTGGGGGACGTGGAGGAAACGACATTATAGCAAATGTCTCGTGTCTATTCTATTTCTTCAATTTTATCAAATATCCATAAATCTAGGAGAAAGTATCAGGATAATAATAAATAATATATTAATTCAAACCTCGAATCGAAAATCTATTTGATACTTATTTGAGTATTCCTATCAGACTTATTTTACAGCTACATTTTAAAGTTGGGAATGGTTTTACACATTGAATATTAGTTTAAATGTTTTTAATAGATTATTTTCTTTTATAAGACCTTAAAACATTCAAATGAACAAACCTTGGCTTGTTAATTACCTATAATATATATATTATTATTATTATAATTTTTAGCCCCGGATAATTGTTCCGTTAGGTAGATCAACAACAACATTAATGAACGTCGGCAACTCTACGAAGTGTAATTAAGGTCATTAATTTAATTAAAGGGCTTAACTTCAAGACTACAGAGTATAATATGTAATGTGTACCGTATACCTTTCTCAATATTTGAGTTGAGTTCCATAAATTATGTCCGAAAACTTTAATTAAAATTTTTAAAACTTGAGATCCTGCTGCGTACATACGCATGTATAAACATAAACACAAGGAGAATTGCTGATATATATTTTGTACACAAGACAATCAAAATAAAGCTTTTTCACAAGTTTCACATTCCGCGCTCCTGCAGCGTAACTTCCTTGCTACCCTGGTGCAACGTAGGACGGACGGCTTCTCTTTTCTTCACTTTGTTCACTTCAACTTTGACAACTTTCTTATGTATTTCTTTCTTTCAGGTATTCTGCTGTAGTACAATGGATTAATCTTCCGAGAATCATAACTAGTCGTATTTCTACTTTTGCTGCTTTTAAAAAAATGGTGCATAGACATCTAGCTAAGTGTCAAATGAAAATGTTATGTGAGGATAAGATTGAGGATAATGACGTACATGATGTATAGAATAATTTTTTTTTATATATATATATATATATTTATTTTACCTTAATTTATGACTTAGGTTATAGTATCCTTTCAGTTTGATTTAAAAATGCGATTTTGCTTGTCATTGAAGAGGATCAAGTCTTCGGTGTAATATGCCTAATCTATTGTATAGGGAACCGAATTGACCAATAAATCACCAATTATGTCATGCCATGGCCATGCAAGCCGAAAGCCATGATTTCTTTCAGCTTGCAATCTATTAACTAGGATTTGCGACATTCATTCATGACTGAGGAAGTTCGTGTCATTCATTTTAACCTATAGCTGATGGATGCGCATGCAGAACAATTTTTCCTAGAGCATTTTTCCTAGAGACAAGTTCAGGTGCCACTATTAAGAATTCAGGAGTTCAGGTGCCACTTAAACTTGTAGAATTCAAACTACATTACTTTTAGCAATTTAGCATTAATAGGTAGGGTAGTCGTAATTTTCAATGTATTAGGAAGTAGTGTAAAGTGCAATTGGATGAGTTTGTCTACGAAAATCTGAACCTGCCACTGTTAAGTATTTAATTTAATTTAAATTAATTTTTATTGAAAATGCATTGAATAATTAATTGAATTTATCGGCAACATTCAAAAAACGATTTGTGTCGGTATCAGAGAGCGTTCAATGACATTACATTCATGTCTCATTTTTATTTCAGTTAGGATTTTTTACGCATCATTCCTTCACCTAGATGGCAAACATATATGAGTCATACATTTATGTTAATGAGTTCTTTAATTAATAGAGCGTCATCTTATAGCGGCTAAATGGATTTCTTGTGTTTACTAATTGGAATGGAGTAGTTTTAAAAATGTTGTGACAATTTAAAGGACGAGACAATATTACATTCGATCAAGTATTACAACTTGTCGAGTAAAGACGTGTATCCGCACGAACTACGAACTAGCACGATGATCTTACCTAAAAGCAAACCTAGCATGACCCTAAACAAATCAATTTGCTGTACACTTTCCTCCAAATTTACCTACGAAAAAGAAAACCTAGATATCGGTTACCTACTATACGTTTGTTGTGCTTACAATTCCAGAAGAATATTATGTGTACGCATTGGTAATTGGTATGTGGCAACCACCTTCACATCACATAGAAAAATTTCAGGGTAAAAGCAATCTACGATGACTTTGTTAGCGCAAAAGGAATGCATTTTTGGCAGTCTTCATCTCACCTCACTTGATTGCTTTGTACATGTTCAGGTTCAAAACCAATAGGGCTAAAAAGTTTCATAATCCACACACATCACATACTGAATATTAATGTCTCAAGCCCAAACCAGCCATTCATGTCTCAAATTATTATAATATGTACTAAGGAATGTTTTGGAGTAATAGTTGTAGTTGTAGTATGTAATATGCTTTCGAGTATTTTTAGTCTACTAGAAAAATATAATTTGGCATTGTCCATCATGTAGTACTACTTCTGCTATTACAACTACTACAACCGCAGCATAAGCATTACAAAAACGTGAAAACCCGGAGGGTCAAATGCCTAAGTAGTAAAATTTATATTTTAACTGCTTCATTCTATATAAGGCAGGCTATCTTTGTTATCCGCAAAAAATGTGAAATTCGCGTTTGTTTGCCCTTAGCCTTTCGAGTAGCGGCAACAAAACCGACTTCTTTTCATTTCTTTCTAATACCGTCCGAGGAAGAACGAAGCGAAGGTAAACTATTGCAAATAAGAAAAAATGCAGACCACAATAAAAAAAGCTTGCTGAAGAAGAGAAATTATTTTCATTTTGTCATTTCATTATGAAGCCGGTGCGGTGCGCACAATGATGTTATGCATGCATGCATTCATTTTGTACACCTTCATTTCATCTGATGCAGTTTTAATCTTCATCTCGGGAGATAAAACTACATCAACTGCACTTTTTCTTTGAATGAGGTTATATGATGGCTTTACAATAGACTTATTTTTTAGGTAGGGATATAGGTAATGATCATCATCGTGGATGCATTATGTTATTATGGTCTTCAGCAGTGATGTCTTCAAGATGCGTTTTTATGTACACCCTTGAAAACAGAAGAAGACACTGCCTCAGTGCCTGAACTACATGCTGATTGCTATAAGATCTTCTTGTTCATTACCTATTCTACACTTCGTGCCAATTAGGTATCGAGATGCATTTTTTGCCTTTGAATCACGCAGCAGCGCATTATTGTTGTTTCGCAAAAAGGGTACCTACGACAAGAAAAGGTTTTTATATATTTTATGCTTGCTTTTAATATCGCTGTTAATATGGTACTGGATGAATGATTTTAGTAGATTTTAGCCTTTAGACAGGAGAGAAGGTTCAACAGACGACGGCAGCTCATAAAACACCAAGACAAGCAAGAAGAAGGCAGGCAGGCAGGATTAAACTTGCCTACCTGTGCTCATTAAATAATATTTAACGATTTTTGCTTTCTTTTTTTCTTGTGCACATTTTCTTGTAATGCACGTAACATTTGTTGGTGGTGAATTCGTGTGTAACATAAGGTATTTTACCCCCGCCCAACTTCTGCAGTATTAAATCAGAGATAAAATGAAGATCTAGTCATTTTAGTAGTCTTGCTGTTCCTTCTTCAAAGTCTGGACTCACTTTTTCTCTTATTAAATGGCCTATGAAGGAATTTTTGGTGCGGAATCGATGATGAGACCTGTTTGGCATAGGGATTGTTGTGATTGGGAAATGCCAAAGCGGTTCGGTTAGCTCAATCGTGTAACCAAACCTGATTGATTGCATTTGCATGTAGTATTTGTGTAATTATTGTTACTTATGCTTGGTGTGCTGGTGAATATGGGTGTGCTATTAAAAGTGACAGTTTATTTCAAAAGATACTACAAGAGTCTGAGCTGAGGCATTGTGTCTAATTGTAGTCAATTGCAATTGACGGTTTTTGTGTAGTGAGTTTGGGTTGCTATTATTGGGTTGCCCCGAAATGTGTTAATCAGATAAAAATATAAAGTTCGTATCAACTCGAGCCTTCGTTATCATGCACTGACATTTTGTCTCTGCACAGATACCATCGACAGGTGAATGTGAACGTGAATTGAATCCATCTAACATAAAAGCTAGATGGATGGGAGATTATATAGGTAATAAGTACTCCGAACATATTTTTGTATGCCAACGTCTTCTGTTTTGTCTTATGTCTAATGACAAAAGATGAGTTTTTTCATATCTTCTTAGGGTCTTCCCGACGTTCTCGATAAAAAATTCCTCCGTCTGATCCAATAAATAATGACTCATTCGTAAGTAATGCATTTTGAAAAAGGTGCACAGTCAAGAATAAAAAATGCTGACATGCTAAACATTTGCATCAAGTGTTCGTATTTATTGTTTGCGATTTGTGAGTTCTCAATGTTTTATATTGCCTGCAAACTCCCGTGTCACAAAGATAAACGAAAGCCTTAAAACTTACACATGACTCGAAAACTTTTGTTCTGTGAAATGAGCTGCAGGTGAAATTTGAATGATTGTTGATGGGGAGCCGAATTCGAATAATCAACCAATTCAGACAGAGTAGCAGCAATATAGGTAAAACAAAAAAATGAACTTATTTCAAATTGATTATTGATGGTTTAATCCTTTTTATGTGGATAAAATTTCTGACGGGCTAAATAAATTTGGTTCTTAAAATATGGATAGTCTATCGGGAAAGTGGGCAAGTAAGGGCTTACTAATAATAATCAATCATTTTTATAATCAATATTGCCTTCATTTTTGTAATCAATGTTGCCTTGTAGATGTCAATGGTTTTTTGTCATCTAAACCCTTAAACCATTAATTCAATTTACAGCTCAGCCTCAGCCTCAAATAGTTTGAGATGAAAACTTACGTTTTCTGCCCTAAAAAGTGTTAGCATCTGTCGTATTATTTTTCTTCGTCTATTGCCTATTGCGCTTTGCCATGTGCAAGAAAGGAAAAGTATAATCCGATAAATATTATGTTGTCAATATTGATTTGCATTTCTTACATGAAGACCCCCACAGAAAATAATTTTTTGTTATCGTTGTCAGTAATGTCAGTTGATCATAAAATAAAACTCAAAAATGTTCACCTACATCTTTATATTCTTGGCATATTTGCATACACCTTTGCGTCTCGCCCGCATATAAATATTTTTCATGCGACGAAGGACATCCTTTGGGAACGGGAAGTTTCCGTTTACTAGTAAGAGCACATAAATATACAAAGAATTCAGCACTTTAGCGTAAAATAACCACTTGCACAAGCTTCGTAAATATTGAGCTGACTAATCGATCTAACAAACTAGTGACTACATACTACATATTACAAACTTGTTCTTACTTCGCAAAATATCTTAGAGAATATGATTCGGGTTTTGATGCAGCAATAAGTTTTCCTTTACCAATATATTTGCGGATTTGCGCTTCATGATTTTGGTAAGGTCTTCTAAAGATTTAAAAATAATAATTCTTCTGGTAAAAAATTTACAGATAATGAGGAAACTGATCGCTTGAAAGTTGAAACCATTGCATTGGCTCTACTATTGCACTGAAATCGGCAATGGTGTAAGTTATCAGTCTCACCTCACCCCTAAGAGAATGAAGTGCTCTAGTACAGCTACTCCTAATTATGAGATTGTAAGTGATCATCATTTTTACAAGTACTAAATTATACAAAGAATCAAATACGTCACAAGGAGATTTTTAATTGTGTTTTGCTTTGTAGGGCGTTTAATCCGCAAGTGATGACTCTCTAATGCATAATGGTAAGGAAGTATACAAAAGCATCTCATGTTACTTTTGCACAGAAGGTGGTGACAAAACTAGATAAAATACTGTTCTATGAAGAATTTATGTGAGGTCACACGTGTCTTTTAACTGTTTTGTCCCGGATAGGGTTCCTCCGCTTGACAGAAAACATCTCTCGATCTATCCCCAAAACTTTAAAATGGAAGATCGCAAAGCAGAGAAAGAAATCATCAAGAAACTTCAAGCCCGACAAAAGCTTGTTGTTGTGGGTGGTAAGACCAAAATTAAATTACTATTTTGCAATTGCAACAAAGCTTGCTTCAAACTCCCTGCTGACATAAAGAACTATAAATTTCGAAGATGTATTATTACAAAAATAATATCTATTAAATCATTATAGTATAGCCCACAATATTTTTTTATTGAGCGAGCAGTGTGCAGTGCATGAATGCGCATATTATGTACGCACATAAGATGCCGAGTTTATGTCTGTCTGAGCTAAAATATGACTTTAGCAAGCCGGTTTGTTCTTCTCTAACATTCAAATTTAGATGGATGTGTAGGAAAAACATCCCTCCTACATGCGTTCTGCGAACGACGCTTCCAAGAACACCATGAACCAACAGTATTTGAAAATTATATTTCAACCGTGGTTGTCAACAAGAAAGAGGTAAGAGAGGAAATTCATAAAGTTTACTACCTTTCTATTCATGTACCTCCACCACCGCATTATATATTATTGTTCATTGTGAATGAGCTTCATTTAGAAATCTAAACCATAAATAAGGTATCTGGTTAGATGTTGCTTAACCTAGATTCGTCCCGTGAGACGAGCTAGAAAGCATAAAATATTAAAAAGTTTGAAATATGTCATGTCATACTTTACAGGTTCAGATGAGCCTTTGGGATACAGGTACATAATCTTACATGAGAAAACTTTTCGACTTTGACTCTACTATCTTATCAAGGAATTTGACGGAGTTGAACATTTTTTTCAGCGGGTCAAGAAGACTTGGACCGTTTGCGCCCACTTTGCTACTCTGATGCAGATGTCATACTCATTTGCTTCTCGCTGGTGGATACAACATCTTTCTTAAACGTTGCTAACAAATGGAGACCGGAAATACAACATTATTGCCCAACCATACCTACTCTGCTTGTAGGTACAAAGATGGATCTCAGAGGAAAAGAGAAAAACCGTGAATTTCTCCTCCGATACGGACAAGGAGCTATTCAAAGTGAAGAAGGAAAAGCAATGGCTACGCGCATAGCTGCTGAATCGTATTGTGAATGCTCTGCTAAAACTTTTGAAGGAGTTGACGAAGTTTTTCTGGCTGCAGCGACGGCAGCTTTGAAGGTAATATAATGTGAAGCATAATTTTAATGAAATTGCGGAATGATTTTGCAAATGTGCTATCATATTGTTTCTAGTACCGGAAACGCAACGGACCGCTTTCTACTTTCTGTCATCTTCAATGATTGCCATGCAGTTCTTGACGTTTACCTATTATCGTTATGTAAATTAATGGTGCTAAAATACGATATGATTTTAATTAGCACTGCACTCTCATTAGTATAGTGTCTAGTCAAAATCAATGCCTGAAATTTTTATACATTTTTTATTTTTTCCTTTGATGAGTTGAGTTATAGTTATAGTCTGAAACAGGTTTTGTAAATACTCCGAGAAATAGTCTGCAACATTGTGGTACTAACGTTAACTAAATGATGAAGTCAAAAATGCGTGCTATAAGTAAAGATAAATTAACATAGAATGGAAAATATTAAACCTAAATACGCAGGAGAATAATCATTACAGTGACTTGGTGAATAAATCAAAGAATTTATTGCAACATAAAAACATGAACTTTTTTCTATCTAGGGTTCACGATGATTTACATTCGTGGTGTTTTTGCCTCCGAATGATCTCTGAAAAAATACAGAGTCGACTTTATTAAATTAAATATCAAATACATGAATGTACCAGACATTCAGACGTGTACAACACTTACCCATCACCACCTCCTGCAGCTTTCCTTTTAGCCAAAATGGCTTGTATTTGTTGCCACTGACGGTCCAATTGCTGCTTCTCATTCTTCTCCGTCTTTTGACCCTTACGAGTCTTTCGACCATCGCCCATTTTGACACCGAATTGGAACGCTGCTTTAGGAAGTGCTTCCTTGTTACTCATGTATTCTGAGTACTCTTCCATTGTATCGAAGTCCCATCGTCCCACAGTTCCCTTTATTTTCTTCCCCTGTAAGTTAAAAAATTGGCCGAATGAATGATTTCAAACTATTTTCGCTTTTATTACAAAACAGTAAAACCTGATGAACTTACGGGATCCATTTTAGAATAATCTGTTTCTTCGTCTGAATCATCAATCGCGTCATGCATCTCATCAAAACCGGGGTAGCATTCAGCATATCCTTCTGGCTGTTCATTGATCTTTGAAAGTAACTTCTGTGTTCGCGAGAGCGGCTTATCATCTCCCTTCTTAAGTATTGCTCCAAATGTTTGATCTCCCCCACTGTGAGTCTCTTCATTCCAAGCTTCCCTATCTCTTTTGCGAGACCCTGAATGTTCCGCAGTGGCAGATCTTTGTTCCAAAACAACACGATCCCGATCCTCCTCATCCGCTGGTTTTTCAAAATACGGCTGGCGTTTAGATGATGAACGTTCACGATCGCGATCTTTTGATGATTCTGATGACTTGCTTTTGGATTTGGACAAGTTTGGAACATAATCGCCAATTTCTCCGTAAATACTGTCGTCTTCCAATGGTTTCTTTGCAATTGTTTCCCTGTCCCTATCCCTTTCGTCATATTTTCCACCTTTAACATCCTTGTTTTTCTTTAACTTCTTGGATGACTTTGATCCTTGTCTTAGATAAGACAGAATCTGAGCTAACTTGTTGATAACTATATCGTTTGTCGTAAGAGTTGCTTGACCCTGCAAGGAATTAAAAAAAAACCTTAAAGATAGTTCGGCGACGGAAGATACAATGATAATATGTTACGAAACATAACTTACTTCACTTAGAGGTACATCTGCTTTGCTTCGTATGACGGTTGTGGGAATATCACTTTCAGCATATTCTTCCTCCAAGTCAAATACAAACGCCATTCTTCCCGGAGCAAAAAGCTCGTTTCGTTCTGGCAAAGAAGTATTAAAAAGTGTTCTGTAAATATTTCTAGCAAGCTTTGTTCGAAAACCCGAATCAGGCTCAGTAGGAGCAGCAGGTTTCTTCGGTGGAGGAGCAGGAGCTTCAGCAGCAGCTTTCTTGGGTTCCGGTTTTGGTTCCTCTTCTACTTCTTCCCTCTCATCTTCATCACCTTTGATTTCTATTTCGCTACGTACCTAAAACCAACAAAATGTTTGAAAATCCACTCTGAAGTTATATTTAATTAATAAATATTTGTAATCATCAAATATTACGTTACCTTCTGAAGGAGGGCATAATCCAAACCTTTCACCAAATGGGTATGTTCCATGTCACCACCCAAGAATTTAGACTCTTGAATGAGCTGCTTCCTTCGCTCCGCTGCGTCAACATTTCTAGAAATTAAAATTAACGCATATAGGTCATAGTCATAAGTAGCGTAACATCTTCCGAAAAAGATTGATTCAATTCAACTTACCCACGAAAATCAGGTGCAACAGCCCTGTAAGCACCTTGATTCGTTATGAGCTCTTCCCTTTGCCCCTCAGGATTGTGACCATCTCTGCGTTCCTTCGCTCTGTCGCGGTACTTTTTAGCCAACTCCGCCAAAGTTTCTTCCTCCTCACTCTAAATATGAAATAGGTATTAATACGCATACGTAGAGTTTATAGTTTGAAACAAGATTTATATGTCAAATTGTGGACAAGCAAAAATTATTTTTTCTCACCCTGGTCTTCTGATAAAAATGTTTCTTCTTCTGCTGTTGCCTCTTATCATCACCCCGTCCCTTATCGTGCTTACGAACGCTTCCCGGAGTTGCGCTCGCAGGTGTTGTGGGAGCGACAAATGGATCAGCCTCAAGTTTGGGTTTCGCATCTGACCCAGAATGACGGGGTGTCATAAAAAGCTTTCGGAAGTCATCATTAGTCAACCTCCTATTTGAAAACAATTTAACATATTGACATACGCTTAAAAATTATTTTAAAAAAATACTTTACACTTTCACACAAACCCGACAAAAATTGAGTATCGTATTCATTCACTATAAATATCCATTTACTAACCTTTCACTTTCGGAGTAACTCATATTGTAATTGTTCTGAAACAGTCACCGCAAGCAAAATATTTTTACTAACATTAAACTAATAGTGATTAAATTTTAAAAATCTGCCTCTGGCAGTCGGCAGTAGTGTAAATCTTTGAGTTGAGTTTGAGCTTGTTTGAGTTGTGTTTTCTTTGAACATGAAAAACATGTGAGCTCCTTTACTTGCTTCATGTCTTGTATTGTCCATTGAACGATTGAACTCAAAATAGAGCGTAGCTGTTGTATTAGGTACTAGATATTATGACTGCCAACATGATAGAGAACAGAGTGCGAGTGCATGAATTTGTAGATAGTAGACTGCATGAAAAAAGAATTTTTGATTCAAACTGCTCTTCTTGCTTTTTGCGCCAGAAACCCAACGAAATGCATGAAATGAAATGAAGTACTTCTTTCTGCAGATCCACAAACGTCTCACGTCATTTGAAAACCTGGGAGCATAATATTTTTCATACATTTTTAAAAGGAAATGCTAATTATTGTTCGATTTAAGTTTAATAATTTTCATTTATTTATTTTAAAAAAACGCGAATCAATTGAATGACAATTACATCCGGAGCTGATTATATATAAAACTTTGTAGATTTTAGTATGATGTATAAATTGGAATCTATATCCTGCATATAAGTCCGTTTTATTGATTATTGAGATTGAGAATTGAGACGTAGCTAAGTCAGATTTTGAAAACAAGAGAGCCAATCCTTTGAATTTGAAAGGGCCACCGGCTTCTGTTATTTTTTTATTTTAGCTAATGCTAAAGGCATAATCAAATAAAACTGCATAATCAAGTCAAATTCATGCATGCACATGAACGTTAAAAAATTATCGAGACGAGACGCGTTGTGTGAGTGTGTGTTGTAGTGCATGTAACTATTCTATTTCAATAATTAATCGTGAATGGTATGAAATTAAAATTAGCTTGGTACGTTTTGTTCAGCCTCGTGGGGTGAACGAAACTAATAAATTGGACCATGATTATACTTTCGGTCGTAGTCGTATATGTAAGGATGTATATGTACTACTACACTTTTTTATGGTTTTTGCATCATTCATCATCATCATTATCATTTCATTTCATATGAAGAAAAAAACAGTTCGCCTGTTTCAGCTTGGGATCCAACTTGGTCTTACAGCTTGACAGTCAGTCTTTCTCTTCTTCGGGCTCCCATGAGTCCGCGGCTCATCTATGTGTGCTTACATACAAAAAATTAAAATCAATGCCACCACAGCTGCTCCGAAATCTGATAGTACCGATTTGTACATAGAAATAACAAACTGGTGAAATTTAACTTAAAGTTTTTAAATGTGGATCTGAGGAAACTTTCACGGTTCAAACTTTTATCAAGTTAAGTAAGTAAGACTGAAAACAAGCGTCTCATGATTGTGCTTTGTGCGCTTTAAACAATATAAAAAACTCAACAAAGTCTATCATGATTTGACATTTGATAACAATACAAGAAGCACATTTCGTTGCGTTCGATTTTATATTGTAACCGGAAATATTTGAAATGAGGTTAGTAATATGTCTATACTTCAATGAGATTTATTTAAATGATATTTATATGAAGAATGATTCCGAATCTAGGATATTGTGAAAAGAGTACATAATTATATTTTAATTGGCAATAGAATTTAATTTGTACGGAGACTATGTTGTAATTGTAAGTTGTGGTCTTCTTGTTTAGTTATCACCCTGATATTAAATTCTTCAGCATCAGCAACTGTCAAAAGTAGAAAAAAAATTTAAAAAGGGATGGTGGATGGATACGAAGTAAACAAATGCATTCATGTTCATATGTTCACAATCATAATTCGTGCAGCTGAATCAATGTGACAAATCTGTGCACTGTCTGCTCTGAACTCCTCATTCATATTTGTATTTGAATACCATTACTCAAATCGACTTGCGATTTTTCTATCAAAGCTTTATGAAAATAGCTTAGTAAGCACATCTTCGAAAATGAGAAATTACCACAGGTTGTATTTTTTTTAAAAAAATCTTTCTACAAATAATTTAATTTTACGATAAAGTTTCATTTCATCAGAGAGAAAATCTGAGTCAGATATATACTTATGTAAGGAGCTCATAATACACATACCTAGTTGTTATTTTCTCCATTCATGAAATCAAGTTGCCCTTTCTTTTTGATCGGCTTCTTCAGATGAGAGTACCGAATTTAATCTTTAGGGATGCATTGGGGACAGGAAGAATGACACATCCATGAATTCATTGCCAATTCGGTTGATTTCGAACATCATCATCAATTGCTTGACCTAAACCTTTCCGAATGATAATTTTGGATGACACCAGATAATTTGCATTTTATGCAATAGTGCGATTGTGGATTTAACAGATGTGAGTACGTCAAATTTCATGCATGTTTCTAAATGATGCAGATGCAGACGTTTGAATTAGAAAGGTGTTGTGCGAGAGGTGACCGCTGTCAATTCTATAGCGATGCGCACTATGCAGGTTTTGTAATTGCATAAGGAAGGGAATCGGTTAGTTAGCGTCAGAAGAATTGCTCAGATGAAAATTGAAATCAACATATTTTTCATATCAACATATCAATGCAATTTTTTTCTGGCTATTAGGCCTTAATTGCCCTAGCTCAAAACTGAAGGTTTTATTACTTATAATGTTCATACAAGGACAACCTAAATCCATGATAATTTTCACAAATATTTAAAAGGTTTTTGCAAATTGCGGCGGCAGCATAGCAGGAGATTAATTATGCCTTTGCTCGATTGCTACGCTCCATTAGCAAAAGATCTCTGAATCTGAATTGCAATAAATCATAAAATGGCTTTAATATTTAAATTCTAAATCCTAGATAATTGCTTCATCATCGGCTTAGATTTTCCCAGCATTTATAAGTAACACCTTTATCAATTACAAGGACTGGTCTGGTTATTTTCATATCAAGCGAATGAAGTAAAGTTATGACAGAAGTAAATTATTAATTTCATACGCAACGAAACATGCTGCTTACAGTGCTTAAAATACTTGGTATAATGAATCCGTAAAGTACGTGCTTATCATTTACCAATTGCTAAAATATTGTTGTCAATTTTTCAATCCACAGTTATTGAAACCTCTGGAGAGCAAAAGACACCTCACATCTGTGATTAAATAACAAACTAAGCAGGAGATGAGCTGCCCAAAATGCCTTCTTTGTTGAGGCTTCCTTCATGTTTGGCGTAATCGTTGATTGGACTGTTGTTGAAGTAATTGATTCATTTGTCTGTATCGACATCTAATCGGTTTAGAAGTCAACGAGAAAGTTGTCGGGTTGGCGTCAGGCACACTGATTTTGAGCAAAATAATAAATTAACAAGGATCACTAATTAGTCATGATGCGCCTACATCATCAAGATATTTCAATATGGTAAGTGTTTAATATGCTAGCTCCCATTAAATAATTTTGTCTCATGTGAAAGAATCAAAAGAAAGTGCATGCAGTCAGGAATACAACTGTAGTTGAATTTCTTTTTCTTAGCGTTTTCCTGGTTGGATCTGCAGCAATATTGTATCTGATCTCATCACAGTTTCAGACAGCGTCACAAAGTTTAAATACTTCATGGCTATATCGACTTTCTGCAAATCTTATGGGCTATGGGGTAGTATTCATCCCCGGCTACATCATTATAAAATACATACATCGAATCAACTATATTGACAGATCTCGTAAGGGTTTATTTATAAACAATCATCAAAGAATTAAACATGCAATTTCATTCTTTCATTTTTCACAATTTTCATTCTTGACATTTTGCAGACAAAGGCTGCTTGTGGCCTTTAGTACGACAATGTATTTACGGCAATGACGGAGAATTAATTCCAACTTCAGAACCATCAGGGTCTATGAAATCTGGTGGCGATGGAATGCAGGGGTTGAACTACTCATTTTCAAGGGGCTCCATGTTACTATTTTATTGCTTTGGAGGACTACAAGGGAGCTACCTTGTGTGGGGCTTGTTGCAAGAGAAAATTATGACGCGCACGTATGGCGATGGAGAAAGTTTTCGAGATTCTCAGTTCCTAGTATTTATTAACAGAATTTTAGCTTTGCTCATTGCGTGGATGTACCTGGGATTTTACGAACGCGGAACTATAAGGTCCCTGAAGGAAGCCCCACTGTACAAGTATTCGTATTGTGCATTCTCGAACATCATGAGTTCCTGGTTCCAATACGAGGCTTTAAAATTCGTTAGCTTTCCGACACAGGTAAGAATGCATGCCGCAATGCAAACGCTTTTAATATAAAAACGTATTTTATTTGAAGGATGATTAAATAATTCATAGGTGCTCGCCAAATCCTGTAAAATCATCCCAGTCATGTTAATGGGAAAGATTATTTCAAGACAGACGTACGAATTTTACGAGTATTTAACTGCAATTTTGATGTCACTTGGAATGGTCCTCTTTCTGAGTGGGAGCAGCGACTACATTAAAACAGGAAAGGAGGCTTCTGACCTTACTACTTCCGGTGTATCCGGCCTTCTAATTCTTACGTGCTACATGGTTTTCGACTCATTTACTTCGAACTGGCAAAGCGAGCTCTTCCGCACATACAAGGTGTCTTCTGTAAGGATGATGGCTGGCGTTAATTTATTTTCATGTCTACTTACTGGAGTGTCTCTCCTTCAACAAGGAACTATGTTCGAGTCGATCAGTTTCATGCTTCGGGTAAGACATTCCGAATTCGTTTTGCGAAGAATATGTAGTTTTTCTTTTAGATTGATGCATTAATTTTTACTGATGCTTTCATCTTTCAGCATAGTGACTTCGCGATTGACTGTGCTATATTGTCATTTTGCTCAGCGATTGGCCAACTCTTTATCTATTATACCATTGAAACGTTTGGTGCTGTAGTATTCATCATCATTATGACAATTCGCCAGGTAATTCAACTCTATCCCGTGTACTCATCCAGACACGCAAAATCATTGTAAGGTTTCGGTAAACTAAATACTAAATACATAGATAATTGAAATTCCTCTATTTCAGGCTCTGGCAGTTTTACTCTCGTGCATACTGTACAGTCATCCCATCAGCGCTCTCGGAATCATCGGAGTTACTGTAGTATTTCTCAGCGTTTTCCTAAGGACATACTGTGCTCATAGACTGAAACAGATACGCCGAAAGGCTACAACATCTTCCTCTTCCTTGCATAATTCTGCCATCAAAGCGTGAACAGTCATTAGCCTCTGCTACATACTTTAGCTTTGACCATTTATTGTTCGACTTGACATGAATTAAAGGCAGTCAACTTGTTATGTCTGGCACTAACTAGTTAGAATATCTGCGCTACTATTTATTTGAATTGCATGCTTTCGAGTCGTTAAATAAGCTACTTTTCACTAGCTTTAAACTACATCGTTACCTTTTAAATGTTTAGACGATTGAATCGAATAAGTTGTTGTGTTATAAGTGTGGATGGTGCAGTTTAAAATTGACTGGAATAAATCGAGAATTTTAGAAAACATATAAATGTCTTTTTATTATTCATCTCATGACTTAGTATGAGCAATACACGCAATACATTTATTAATCAAATCGTTA
>JAHZNI010003049.1:0-82402 GCA_027744415.1 Seira ritae
ATCGTAAAAATCTCTCTTTGCTTCTCATTTTACTGGCAATATCCTCTTCTCTCTGTCCTATTTTCTATGACTAGTAATGACATCCCGGTTTCCTTCCGCTATTTTCCCTTTTCTATTTGCCTCCATATAGATTTAACAATAAAGTCGAAGACAAATTCACTTGCCCTTCATTTCATCATATTGTTTTCCCTGTGACCACACGGGATTTAAAAAAATTCAAATGTCGACTAGACGTAAAATGTAAATTAGCAGTTGTACACAACCAACAAGCTTTTGCACTCGTTGCAGACTTTTTGCATGACAAATTGGAGACGGTGATTACCAATCACTAATAATAAGGTTTTTCGTTGTTTCGAGAAGCAATAATTCTTTCTCTTTCGGTGGAAATTTCCCTTTTTTTCAGTCAAAAGGTGAATGCACATATATTTTTTTTGAGCGAACCAAACTATAAAAGTTGATGAAACTGGGAAACACAAGAACAGACGACTGACAACAATTTCCTGAGCACTAAATTTTTAATAGTCTCTCCGCCACCAAACATTTTTATTCATACTCATGATTCTGATGCTCTGCTCTACAAACGCCCCCATATAATAAGCATTTTCTCTCAACCGGAACATACATTATATAAAGATCCAGGAGAAATGAGCACTTTCGCGAGTCGTTAGTTTTTATCGGTTTTATTTGGAATAATGCAGAAAAAAATAAAGAAGCATAAAGAAAACTCTTATTCTATTTTTCACTTACAGCTAGAGTCTCTCTCTCTCCTATTCTTGGCTCTTGCTCTGCGAGAATGAAGAAGTGCGACATGGCAATTTTTAAAAGCTTTTTTTACAACTTTCCCTTCCCCTCTCACTCTGTCTTTCTCATTCATTTGAGACAGAAGTAGAAGTAGAAGTAGTAGTAGTAGTAGAAAAAATATATAGTAGTAAAATCCGTCGTGAAAGTTTTAATTTTATTCGACTCTTTGGTTTTTACAATGCTCTCCCCAAGCCATAATCTATCTCCGGTTGGAAAGAGTCACAGTGAATTGACATGTAGTTGTAAAAATCCATTCCGCCCCAAAACGAAAAAGAAATCCCTCCACTAAAAAATAGTCATAATTGGACGGTCATGCCCACGTTATTTTTTTAACTAAAAGTAGGTTCTTCAAACATTAAATAATTATATAGTGAATGTACTAAAGACCTGCTTATGAATAGAAATATTAATTCCACTGTAACGAATCAGCTCATCTTCTTGTGAAAGGTATTTACTTGAATTACATCTAAATGGCTGACGACTTTAATATTTTTGAAGATCCCAACAAAGCCGATTAATGAGTGATCCGTTGGCTTTTACCGTCGTCGTTGATGTCGTGATGTGATGAAACTTTATTGCTTCGTTGTCTTTTCCGGGAAAATGTAAATCTTAAACATAATTGAAAGTGGTTGATTTGATCAGCATGCATTTTTCTGGTGAGGCAATCACATATCACTTCACAGAAGCAATCAGTTTGAGCCTATTAAGTGAGTTTATACTTTACGATGATTACAATGGCTCACTCAATGCCTAATGATATGATTGGATGATCAAGTGAATGAATGAAGAAAGAAATTTATTTATTAAGTGCATGAAATACAAAGCTTTCATTATTTCCATCCATTTCATTATGGCTCTCTGTCGATGTAAAAAGGAGGTTGATGATGATTGCTACCCTTGCTTGCTTTGCTTGTCTGACTCGCTTTTCTCTCTAGCCATCATTTTTTTCTCTCCTTCCCCAATTTCCCATCCTTTTCTACTCCTTCTTTTTATTACTTATTACATGATATATGAATGCTTTCTCTCTCTCTCTCTTCCAGATAAATTGCTTCGGTTGGTCTGGCCACCCATCACATCCCGCACAGTGCCCTTAATTCAGTTAAACAATCCGTCAGAGTGACAGCAATAAAACCACAACGTGAAACACGACAACACTCCCAGGCATTGCAACTTAAAGCGCATTACCTAATACCATCATTTTCCCTGCGTTCCTCCTTCCATCACATTCACAGCGGTGGCAAAAGCAAAGACTCCGCGGTAGGATAGATATGTACGACTACTACGAATTTCCCGAGAAATGATTCCCCGAAAATATGTATCCATATGAAAGGGATGACGCTCCGGGAATAAATGACAGTAGTCTTTACTCTCCACTAGTTTGTCATTCCTAATCATCTCTAAAAAGATGGGATTTCCCAAAGATGTTAAATTAGGGATGATTGTACTCCTTTGGGATTGATTTTTATATGTGACTTTGTTTCCAAAAATTGGGCACATAAGACTGAGCAAATTAAGCTATTAAATGGCATCATCATCATGATGGAAATCCCTTTTTCCCAGTTATCTCATCTCCTCCTCTTTCCAATGCATAAATATGATATACCACAACAGCTTACTCGCAGATTAAAATTATTGCTGGGCGGGCATGGCAAGGCTGCAAAATTTAGAGATTCCTTTTCCTCAGCGAAATGTGGGAATATGTGATCTCCGACTAATCACTTCGCATGTGTTTTGTTAAATGCTGCCTATGTGGCACTTAAAATCAAACGAATTTTAAAATATACACATATATTTTTTTACACGGAGCATGTTACAAGTTCATCTGGGGTAAAATGTTTCTCCTTTTTTTCCGCTTGAAAACAAAATAAATTGAAATGTGTTAAGAATAAATGGAATAGAATCGAGATTTGGGCGTGATATATTGTTAATTCGATGATTCCTTTTAAGACAAGGAAAGAAGAAAGGAAGAAAATGCATGCATTTTCATTTTCCTTCCCCGCATCCTATGTCATGCATGCCTCTCTCTAGGAAAAAAAAGCTTTTCCTCACGTGTAAGAAATCCATCAAATTGCTTGAGGATAAACATAGCTTTGAACATTTGTATTTTCTTTAGTCTTTTTTCTCACAAATATTCTGGTCATATCATAAAGAAAACTGAATAAGGAACAAGAAGAGGACGGATGAATTACGTGAAAAATGCTCTACACAAAAAAGAAGGCATCCCATAACTCTTTGTCTTCGAGACATGCCACTTTTCTCCAACCTTCGTATTAAGGAAGGTCTAAGGAAACGGACATATCACCACCGCTCCACAGTATCATTATTTACTTCAATCATACCAAATACAAATTCAGGATATTCATCCAAAGGAAAAAAAGTTTCTTTTCCCACTCCTTCTACTTTCCTCGTCACACTTTTACCACTTCCTACTTTCATCTCGCTTTATATAGGTACCTATGCATTCGAATAAATATAAATATGCTTGAGACAAAGTGTTGCTTTTAGTCTTCTCTCCTTAAACTTCAATAAATTCATCTTCAATTTAAAAACAAGATTACTCAAATAATTTACACTTAATGCTCTGGATAATATTTTTGAAATTAGGCGAAACACTTTCTGCTCCTTTTTCCATTGTTGGTCGTTGTTCGGTGGGAAAATTGCTCAAGCGTAGATTCCAGTGGAATGTCAAAATGAAAAATCGTCCTCCTCCTTCTTTCGTTACAAATTTTTTTCTGGGAAAAAATTTGATGATTAAAACAAAGAATAAAAATTAGCGTTCTAAATGACAGAGCATTATGAAAAAGATGAGCATTCAGCGGGAGTGAAAAATATTTCATGGAAAAGTATTTCACCTTATTTCATTTCACTTCTTGTAATAAATACTCGTCTATTCATTCATCCTTTTCTCCTGCAGGATCACCACCAACGCTTGTTCTATAAAGCTAACCGAAGAGTAAAAGATGAGCTTGGAAGAATGAGAAGACAGGGAGAAAGAATGAACGAGATAAAGGAAACCACACACCAAATATGTACAGAAGAAGAAGAAGAAGAAAAACTGGGTAGAAATATTATAGTGTGTTCTCTTCACCTTTTTTATATAGGAGATTTTAGAGGGGCTTTGCTTGCTTTCTGTGGTCTGGTTTGGTCGCTGAAGAAAATGTCTACATTTTGCATAACCATTATTATCGTCATCAGTAAAATAGAGAAGTGGAAGATGAGGAACTAGATAGATGTTCTCTGCCTGCCTGTTCGCTGAACTGCACATTGTAATAGGAACCACACACAAAAAAAATATAGAGAGAGAAAATGCTTCCTTATTCTTTCTTTTTTTGCAGTGTGCTTGAGCTGTTCATACAAGCTCAAGATTTAAGATATGTATGCAGAGGTGACAAAGACAAAACGATTCTTACTCTCTTTGCCTATTTTGTCTTTAAGAGATCAGCACTTACCACAAGATCCCTGGAGAAAAAAAATTGTTCTTTATACAAGAGGTACATATACTACTACAGCACCAAGGAAAAAAGATGGATCTTTTTGAGAACGCAAAGTCTCCTTTTAGTCGCTCCGTCGGCTCTTCTTTTTTCCTCTTTAATAATACGTGCTTGATGTCGCTTGTTTTCAGCCGAAAAAGCAATGGTTCGATTGTGATGCCATGCCACTTCTTTTATGCATATTATGAATTAAAAAATACTACTCAGATACAGAAGGTGGTTTCCTCAAGACTTCCCTCCCCTTTCTCTAGGCTGGGGATAAAGGGGGAAAATCAGCAACACATGAAGATGAGAGGGAAATGCTGCCGCTGTTGCTGCTGCCCGTGTCCGTGAGATTGGGGTTGAGTTGGGAGAAAGGAAAGACTAAGCTAAAAAAAGGTATTACGTTTGAATTTTTATCTCCTGACATCTCCCATTTCATCATCACCTTTTTTTGAAAAATACATTTTCTCTCCTTCATCTTTCAACGCGAGGAAATTGTAATGTGAAAGTCGCTTTTTAAATGGAAATATTCAAATGTGCCAAGGAATTGCTAGGGAATGATCTCAGTGAAAAATTGGATGTTCTACTAAAGAAACTATGCATATTATTCTTTGTGAATTCACCGATTTTTTGTTCTCTATCTCAGTCAGTCGAGATTCACTGCTGAGGTTTCATGCTTGCGTGTGAACAGGGAGGTGATATGAGAGCATTGACCGAAAATTAAAAATGAGAAAGCATTTCCCATTTATTTTGCTGCTGATTATCCCAGAAAAAAAGTTAATTGCATTGCAATTGCCATCAGAAATAACCCCATGGCTCCCAACGAGGAACTGAGAAGATCATTTCTAAAAAATAAAATCTAAAACGTCAGATTGCTGGAAATTCATGGAAATTGGCAATACAATCTTAGTAAGCCAGTTGTGATGAAATCAATGCGTAATGTGCAGTCAGCCTATCAGCAAACAAACGTTATAGGAGAAAAATGAGAATATCATGTTGCATTATCGTTATAATCGTAAATAACAAATCATTTTTTTGAGTGTGTCAGCATCTTTCGTAATAACGAATCGGAAAATATGGATATGAGGGATCAAAGTATTGATCAAAGGATTTCTTTTCTTCTTTAAAGAGGCTTCCTCTTCACTTGAAGGCATAAGGACTCTCATCTATTCGTTTCATCATGCGGATCATCTTTTGTTGACCAGACAGACCATATAAATAAATGACTGCGTACATTTCCGATACTATCGCAACATCCGAAGTTGGGAACTCGTTCAAACAGAGACATAAAATGAATGAGTGGTGATATGGATAATATGATACAGTCGAGTCAAAACCCTTTTCACATCATCCGGAGGAGAGCAGCACGAGAAGTGAGTCTAAGTAAGTCTACAAAGTTGTAGGCGTGCATATTACGTAAGAATGTTTCACGATTCCCCCTGCCTCGTACCAGCAACTCGCCACTTTGCCAGCGATAAAAGACTGGCTAAAGTTTATTAATGCGCAAAAAAATTGTACTTCCTTCCAAATCAAACTTCCCTCGTTCAACACAACTACAACTTATCCGTAAATTAGAATTAGCCTCAAATCTCAACGCAGGCTCTTATCCTCAATGGCACTGCTTATATCTTCTTTATAAATCAATGCGATTCCGCTTTAGATGTAGTCATTTCCTATTTCTGATGTGACACAGGTCCTAGGAAATGCATTTCCACGAGAGGGCAAGGAGGAGTAAGGAGCATTCATCACAAGTGGGCTCCAACAAAAGGACACAATAGTCCTGTTAAGAGTAGTGCCTCCATTTCATGTTGCTTTGTTGTCATGAGTCATGAGAAGAAAGGCGGATACAAGAATGAGGCTGGTGGGTGGGAAAAAAGATTCCAGGAATAATTTCGGTCGCGCCAGGTATTTTCTTACGTGCTTGTGTGTGCTATGCTATTTTCACAGATACCTTCTAACAAAATCCTTTCACGGGGCAAAGGCGAAAATGGAAAGATATGAAGATGAAGTGATGGTGTGGTCGTGTGGCATGGCAGGATGTTTAAAACTGTTTCAATTTTTTGAAGCCTAACAATGCACGTAGGTACGTGTATATGTATGTATGCAGGCGCACTTTCCAGGGGATATTTTTGTAGAGGGGGAAAATATTAAATTTGTTAGTGCCAAGATTAAATTATGAATACCTACTGGACGTCTTTTGTATTATGCCTTAGATTTAAAGCTTCTATTTATTTACGTGCTCCTGGAATTTTCATACACTTTTTTGGATTGCGATCGCTCAAAAACACGCAAATTGTATTCTCTTCTAAAAAATAAAGAGCCTCGCATGAATGCACTGTATATATAGTATCCAGTGTCAGGGAAGTTATCATACCACGACCACCTACTCAACTTTGCTCTCGCTGTTTCTTGAAGGGCAGTAATTTATTTTGCTTTTTTCAAAAAAAAAACTTTCCAGATTGAATTGAAAAGTGTATGAAAGCATGCAATACCTTTTGTATGCACATAATGAACTGAATTCAATTACAATATTTAGTTGAGATTTCTTTGGAGGAAATTTAAATTCGTACTAAAATAATGCAGTAAATTATAACATTGCTATTATACATAAGTGCATAGATATTTCAATTATTCGGCTTCTTGAAACGATCTAACCAAGTGGAATTCAGTCGACTAAATAGGTTACATAATGTGACATTAGAATTGGTGCTGAATGCATTTCTCCTTCCCCTGGCTTCCTACAGCTGTATGTATTTGAGAGTTCGGCCAGCAACATTTTAAGAGGTCTCCGGCCAGTTTGAGGCCAAGGAGCTAAAAAATCCTTTAGCAAACTTCGTATCACTTTTGTGCATACCGTTAAAAGCTACTTACAATGCGTTAGTGAACATAATGAACAAATACCAATTTTTAGAATCATATACACCAGATTTCTTGACTTCCAAATTATTCTGCAAGCCATTCAAAGCAGCAGTGTTCGCTTTCATCATTTCATACCATGCGTAAAAACTCAAGGCTTTGTAATTCTTGTATTACCCCACTTCATAAGAACTCATAGAGAAATCGAATCAACTTAAATCCCAATACAATACATAGATGTGTTAAAACAGTTATTTTGCACTGACAATAATAATGCGTTCCAAGAAGGAATTTTGGCCGTATTCATAGGTAACAATATATGCTGTGTGTAACGCATCTCTAATGCGACTGATAAACAATTCTGCTACTGATGATATGGACAAAAGCGTGCAGTACGTACTTAAATAACTTTTGTTTTTCTGCCTTTTCATATATAGTATTCTTTGAATGAAGTCGACACACTCACACACACCACACATTGAATGATTATTCAACACCAAGCGACCGCCATCAAATAAAGGAGTAAAAAGGGCTTTTAACTATTCGTGAAGTACTTTTTCCAGCATTCTGCTGCTGGCTTGGCTTCACCATACAATAATATGTAGTGTGTACCTTCTTAGCAGGCTTTTCTCCGTGAAGGTTTCCTCCATGGAATGTATTTAACTTCATAATATGAATGCGCGGATATGTAATAATAATGTACCTACGCATTTGTAAGGTAGGCTGGCTTGCTTGCTTCGTTAGGAGGACTATGGACTAGGAGGATGGAGGAGAGATGGAAGAAGAACAAACAGAGACTAAGTGAATTCATGAATTGTTCTTTCCCATTGAACCGTGTGGTAGTTCCCTTTTATTAACTCCTCTAATTCGGCTTAATGGTTATCCAAAGCCCATTTGTGCAGCGTCAACGAGCCATGGAAATTCTTTAGCATTTATTTTAACTGATCATGTCGTCTCTTTTGAGTCGCCTTTTTCTTTCCACTTTGTTATTATTAAGCTCCTTTCCCTTATGCTCACATTCACCCTTAGAGAATAATATGTTGGAGTTGGAGGCATCCTCCTATCAACTAAAGCACGCACGCACGAGGCAGACCTCATCAAAAAAGCGAAAAAAAGGATGATGATGGTGGTGCTGTGAGGATGATGATCGTCATTATCATCGTCAGTGTCGCCGTCATGTATTTTTTTTCTTTGCTGGAAACTTGAATTGTAAAAATCGTGTAAATTTTTTCCCTTAAGTTGAGAGGCAGTTAGTGGATTCACTATAATATTTTTTGTGTGCGAGATCATCCCTCTTTTGTAATGCTGCTGCGTTATAAGTATTTTCATGCCATTGTATTTACTTCAATATTTCATTGAGGCACAACGTGTGTAACAAGTAATAATATTGTGGGATGTACAAATAATTATGTGTAGTTTAACGAGATGTGACTAAAATGAAGAAAGAAAGAGCAGAATGTATTTTGTATTGTGTACAGCAGTCATCAAAACTTTACCCCACACCACACCACACACCAAACCAGCAGTACCAGCTCATGGCATTTTTTTTGCACCGACCGACCGAATTTACTATTCAACGGTGTGCGGTGTTGAAAACTTGTTGAGTATGAAAATGGCCAGAAAGCATCGATTACAACTTGGAACTTCCCATTTTCAATTCTTTATAATATTCTATTCTACTTGCGATTTTTTTCTTCAAGAATGGAATCCAACACTACGTATGTTATGACTCAAACGATAAAAAAATTTCATTATATCAAAAAAAAACCCAATGCATGAAGCATAAAAAAATATTTTGTGAGGATACTACAGATGGAGCATTTTGAAGTAATTAATTAGCTCCCGATGCGCATTTCTTGTGAAGTCGGTAAGACCGATGGCGGAATGATAGCAGCTCAAAACAATAAATCTAAACCTTTTGACAGTCCCCTTGATCATGTTTTTGGCTACTGTTGTGGTTGTAATGTGCATATGTTATGCCGAGGGAGAGAGAGAGAGAGAAAGATTTCATTTTATTGAAAAAATATGTATGAAAAAGTGGTGGCATGCTAATTGCTAACACCACCACTCAACTGACAATTTCCCGTCTTCTTTTCACAACAACATTTCATGATGATGGTAGGTGAGGTAGACGATAATAATATAGTTTCTAGAGGGAAAATCTGTTTTCCAGGTACATGCCTATCTAATCTTATGAGTTATCTGATCCGGCTTCGCTTCGCTACAGCACCATCATCGCATCACCCTCCTCCTCTGACATATCCATGATGAGTCGATGTCGAATTACCGGTTGAGTAAGTAAGTAGTATAATATCGTGTAAACGAAATTTTCAAGATGAGAGACTAAAGTCAAGGGTAGGTTGGAGAAGTAGAGGGAAAATGCTGCAGTGGATTGGATCCAAATTGATATTGCAGTGTTATTATATGCTTTCATAATGACCGATCCTATGAAATCACCATCCCATTGTATCTCATTAACTTACTCATGCACATATATTATCCTTTCCTTTTGAAATGCTCGTATCATCATCATCATCAGCGAATAAATGAGTATGAAGCAATAAATTGAATTGAATGAACAAAAGCTAAACAGAAGGTTCATGAATCAAATGCCGTGCTTAAGTTTTCATGCACGAATCTTTAATTGATATTAATTACTGTGCAACACATTTACATATTATGCGAATCATTGGAATTATTGCGTTCGTGATGAATTTTGATGTACCCACCACAAAAAAGCGAGGTCATTATAACTTCTTAATGAGGGTCTAGTTAAAAGAAATTTGTCAGCGTTAAAAGGATGGAATAAATTGGAATCTTAAACGAATTTTACGTTGAAATTGGTAGGATTGAGAAAGCATTAAATTTTATTCTCTGGATAAAAAAGTACAAAAAAATATTTTTTACAAAACTTATTATTACTCCAACAAATTATTGCCAAGGATTTTTATATTTCTATGCTAACGATTTGCACATCATTGCGTGGCTGCTTTCACCAGAAAAATTTACGTCGAAAGGAAGGATTTAGCTCCTATTTAAAATATTAATTCATTCATTTTCGCCTTGGAATGGTGTCATAGTTCAAATTGGTCATTAAAAAGCACTTGAGAAGAACTCTCATTGAAAGCAGCTATTTATCTCATTTTCTCTAGGCACTACAATGACTTTTGAAGAAGCAGGAGCAACCCCAGAAAATCCATTCTGCCCATAAAAGCTAAATAGATATTTACTTGAATCCATATTAAATATGCAGATTCCTCTTTCTACTTAAATGATGGCTTTTTTGTAAGTCTGTTAAAACCACTTTGTGTGTAGTAGTGTGCCTATATAAATAAATATTCCAGAGTGAATAAATTTTAATTTTTAATGCTATGGCTAGGACGATAATGCATTTTACTGTGGTGCTATGCTGCCATCAAACTGTTCTCGCGCATTACATGTTCAATATAATGTATTGTGGCATTAAGAGGCAGGAAGGGACGGAAGGAAATATTATCGCATTTAAAGTGTTTTCGATTTTGTTTGCATAGTAAAATGCACACGATTAATATATTTCTGGAATGCGAGGTAGAAGAAATAGCCGTAGAGGAGTTGGATTTGGAGGGAAACATTTCCCGAAGCAATATAACACAAGATTGAACAGTTAAAGAGGGCAGCATCACCCAACCCAGGAAAGAGTGAATGGAGTCAGTGTCGTAGTCGTCTCGCCGTAATAGTGCTCACTGCTCCTGCTTGCTGCTACACCGCTTTCAGTTGGCTAATATCTAAAGTGTTTGCGTAGAATCTTGTCGAATTTATTTTCCAGTAGACAGATTCTTGTGAATACAAACAACTTAAGTTACTTACGCGTAGGTAGATTGCATTGGTGGGGGGTTTTTAGCATGATTGCGACTCACACAGCAAACATGTATGCTTTTTTTTACTTCTTTCACCAGAGCAGGACAAAGCTAGAAAATCTAGAGAGAGGAGGCCGAAAGGAGGAGAAAGAAGAGTGAAGCAATGAAGCTGGCGAAATAAAATACCCTCGTTGACGTACAGCATCCAGTTGGGATTTAGATGTGTTTACATTAGACAAAGATTAAGAGCGCTACGTTGTACTTTATCTGAAGTGACAATATTTTAATATTATGGAAATTTAATGACATTTCAGGGAATTGTGTAAACCTGCTAGCCTAGCTTCTCTCTCTCTTTTTCATCGTCTATAACACTTTTCCTTCGTATTTTGCAATGAATTTCATTGCCTTTGGTGATGCTGATGCTGCTCCTCAGATGAAAATGATGATATGATGTACCTATAAGGATAGAGAACGCTAATGCAACTACCATTTCATATATTTATAGAAGGCATATTATGCGATTCACCATTATTATGCCTCTCACTCACTCACATGCCTGGTCTGGCCTCCGTAAAATTACCTATGTATGTTATTCAAAATTACGAAAACCAAACTTTTCAACAATACTTCCTCCTTTTATCCATCTATCTCATTTTAAGCTTTTCGGATCACTTTGGCAGTTCCCTGGTCCATCCGCCCGCCACCATGTTTATAGACATTGCGTTGCGGATGGAGGAGTAGTGAGCGAGAGTGGCGAAATGGATTTGCTACTAGAGATGAAATGAAGGCTCTCTTCCTAATGCAAACGAGAATAAAATGAGAAAACATTCTGCCTTTCTAAACTTCATCCTGGGGATATCATCATAAAAACGAAGATTCCTTACTATTGTTGTGTAACATCGATTCCATCACTGCCATGCCATACCGCCGCCATCCTGGAAAAAATACGCTAAAGTGAGGCAGGCAGGCACAACTTTTGGTTTGCCTTGGCCCCTTGATGATTTTGTTTACTTTGAATCGAAATTAGCCAACCAAACTTCCCATTTATTGACAGTACAGTAAGCTCTCACTGGTTTACTCCTTAATCGCTGTTGGGAAAGTAAATATCCTATATGGATATTTACTGCTCTAATTAGGATACCGCATCGATATTAATTAAACATTTAAATACATTAATCAGGCATCTGACAAATTCTAGCAATATTTAAATGATTCTGAAGTTATGAAATCCGAAAATGGCAGTGATGGGAAATTCAAAAGCAAACTTTGCTCTCATCTGAAAAACTCCCGAGTTCATTCTAATCTTCTGAGTGATCCTACAGTAAACATGCTCCAAACGAAACTGCTTAACTTTGACCTTATTTTCCTTCCAAGAAATCAACTACGAAATCACACTAGAGACGAAATTGAAATATTAAGTCCAAGCAACAGATTAATTTCATTTCCAGAAGTGCCATTTCCCATAATTACATCATCAATCGTGGTAGTTATGATCTAGATTGCGGTGTAATTTTTTTTGCAAAATTAAAATAAAAAGTGACAGAGCAACTAGAGAAAAGATAAAAAGGATGCCGTCAATTTCCCAGAAAATTTCTTGTTCCATATTTTGAGCTAAAATAAATGGAAAAAAAGGAAAGAATTCTAAGCCATTCAAGTTTACATGGTTGATTTGGCAGGAAAATGGCGGAGCTAGGTTTGTCAGTTTCTATTTTTTAATTAATAGGAGTAATAATAACGCTAACCCAGAAGCAGCATCAAAAACGATGAAAAGGGATCCAGAGAAAGAAGTCAGACGTCGTCAGCACCATCATCACTGCCACTACCACCGCCAGCATCACGAGAGAGAGAGATGCTGTTAATAGCTCCAGAATGACTAGAATAGGAGCAATAATAATCTCTATTGCTGCAATTTTCCACAAAGCGCTAAACTCACGTTCTCTTCTCTCCTCTGCTTTTCTTTTGTTTGAGTAAAATCATGCAGAAAAATGGGTTGTGTTCGAATGAGGTGAAAAGCGAAACAAAAGAGGAAAATGAGAGCAAACTGAAGAGAACAGACGGAGTGAAGCTGGTAAAATGGAAAGAATGCAATTATAACTGTACAATCCGACTGTTATAACCTTCTCCTCTTTTCACACTTTTTTTGTACGAAAATAAAAGATAGAGGAAAAAGGAGGAGAAGATGAGAGAGATCTTTTAGGGATGGAGGAGACAAGATAGATTTTTGTTCACTTTTACGAAACCAAAAACTATTCGTTGTGTAGTGGTTTTGTTAGTCCTAGTGAAAATCTTGAAAATTCTCAAGATGACACTTGAAAATGGAAGGGTGTTGGTTATGGTTGCTACACAACTTTTTACACCGCTCTTGGTTTTTCTGGTTGAATCGGCCGAGTATACTTATGAAATGAATGTTACACTATGGCTATGCGTGAAAATACTATCATCATCATCATCCTCATCATCATCATTATTAAAAAAAATGTTGCTCATTCTTTCTTTTTTCTTTTCCAGCCATTGCTTTCCATGCATTTTTTCTTTTTTTCATTCTTCCCTGTCAATGAGGAGAGCGTGTGCCATCGCCATTGCCACAAGGAAAGAGGAAGCAGAGAGAAAAAATAAAGGAAGTGGGAAAACAACTTATGAGTGTATTACTACGATTGCTTGAGCGTCTGATCTGAACAAGGGAGAAAATATTCTTGTTCAAAAATTATAAGAGATCCGAAGAAATGATGAAGTAGGAAGCCTCTCTTGACGGATATAATTTGAGATTCCCCAATGCAGCTTCTCATTACGTTTTCATTTCCACATTCACCGAACATAAATCAGTTCGCATTTTTTTGGTGTGTGAAGAGGGTGTCGTGTAAAAAGCGAAAAAGAAAATGCTGAATAAGTTTTCACCTTTTACATTTTTTTTGTTCTTATGTCGACCCTATAGTCTTCATTATGGGTTTGAGTTTGAGACACACTTACTTTGTAGGTGGTAGTGGTGGTGGGTGATGGGATAGTGGAGTTGGTTTTTTTTCTCGCTCACCTTCATTATTTGTTCTCCACACAACATCAGTCATACTGGGATAGTATAGTTTTAAGCAAGAAGAACAGTGGGGGCATCGTCTTCCTGAAAAGGTGGAGGAGGTGATAGTAAAGAGTTTTTCGGCTTTCATTAATCAACCTCAAGTGGCCAGCCGTGTACTAATGATGAAGGCTTCCGACAAACACATATACCCACATTTCTCGCAGTTTTTCTTCCTTCATTTAGATGAGGCGAGAAAACATCTACGTCCCACTATCTTGTCTTGTGTACCAACGACATCAATGAATTTTTATGCTTTGTATCAAAAAAATCTAAAATCCAAACCATTCACGCGAAAAGGAGGAGAGTTCGTCACGATTTTGCCAACGTTTTCAACAACAACAAGAACAACAACTTCAGAATCAGCACCAGCGGCACCTCTTCAACAAAAGACCTTTCCAGCGTCATTTAGTTTTCGAGCTAGGACTTGGAGTCGGACTCGTGGACTTCAATTTGTGGACACTTCATTTATTTGCTAAAAAGTAATGCTAAAAGTTAACAATTTTGTCAGCGAATGCCTTCTTGATGATGGCGGTAATGACTATGCGAAAGGATTTTCATGCAAGATGAATGAATGCTTTTCGGTTTCTTGAAAATCTCTTCACTTTCTCAGCTCAGTAATTAATTTATTTTGAAGATAGATGGATGCGAGAGGCCGACAGTTTGTGTTTTTTAGATGGAGCGTAAGTACAACCAACTAACCAACCAACCACCGACATAATATTTCAAGTATAACGTTTGAATACTTTCGGTATGTTCAGATAACTTTCCTGTTCCACATCCTTCAGTTCTGCTTCACGAGCGCTGAAAAAGCATAAGCGAAAACAAAAAAAACTAGCGAACGTTGTAGGTAGTAGGAGGAGAAAAGTGCTTAGGCCATCTTCATTTTGGGCAACGCTACTTTTTGTGATGCCTCATTAAAGCAGTAAGTTAGTTCGCATCAGCGAGGTGATGGTGTAGTGGTGGTTAAGCTGTAATTATCTCTGGGAAAGTACTTAATTAAGTTTTGAATTTTCTTTTGATCTCTACGCTTATTTACTTAAATGGTTGGTGTTGGCGGGGGCTCAGATTTCTTCAAAAATACATATATACTCGCCATTTTGACTGGAACTTCACTTGGCAAGTGGAAAGGTTAGAAAGTATCCGTCTAAAGGATTGCTTATTTATTGTACATTTTTGCTACTTAAGGTATATACTTATTTACCTTCACCTCTTAAGTTGTCCGCAAACATCGGAAATAGTGTAAGTCTAAAGGCGAAAGACATGTCACGAGAATTGCTCATTGTTCCTGATGAAAATGATGAATTAGTAAAATGAAAGTTATCCTAGTGAAAAAGGGAGGAAAGGAAAACATTCTTGAGTTACATGGTATGGGAGTTCTCTCTCTCCATCTTACTTTCATTTTTACTCACAGATTACTGAATCCATACTTTCAAGATATATTTTTTCCCCTTTTCAGAAGATGAGATCGGAAATGAGGTGGTAACACGAACAGAGCAAATAAAGGAAAGGAAGGGGAAGAAGAAAGAGCAAATGTAACTCCTGTAGAAAAAAAAGTTCCCTCGACAGTCAGCATCTGAAGATTTCCATCTTTTTCCGTCTTTCTCTGCCTTTCTCTTTTTGCTCTCTACGAAGTACATATTACTTATATTACGGCTGCCGAATTTTCGTACGTCTCCTCGTTCCCTTTCTTTTTTTTCTTTGGACTTTCCAGTCTGTAAGCCGATTTATCAAAGATGTCTGTCCACTTTTTGGTCATTTAGACACATGGCCGTTTGTGGAGATCAAAGAAGATCGTTTTATCACCCTTGTCTTCCTCTAATAATGTCCTCCAAGTCTTTCCGTTCCATTTTTTTTCTTTCTCCAGAGCCGAAACCGTGTATTTGCTACCGTGCTCTTGCCTATCATACAAGCGTAGTGTGTATACCTACATACCTACAATATACGTATTTTTTGTATTCTAGAAACTTTTTTTTACTCTTGCTTACCTCTCCGCTCGTTTCTTCTTCGTCACCATGTCTTTGTTCTCTCTTTCGCTTGACATCGCTCCTACTTCTACAACTTACCAATAAAGCTGGAAAGGAGAGAGCCAAGTCTTAGCCTCTCAACGCATGATGCCAGCCAACGAGAAAGGGGAAAAATTGTCCATCAGATCTTGGTCTCCGCCACTCGTCATCATTTCTCTTGTCCAACTCAAAAAAGAAGTCCTAGTCCTAGTCCACCTTCTTCACTTTCCCTTTATGCCTATCCATCCATCCTCCTTCTCTTTGTATTTTGATACGCTTTATTTTCTCGTTAATGATTCTACTGTAACATTAGTTTTACGACATGAAATTCAAACTTTTGTGCATTCCAAGAAATATGTACATATGCGGAAGGACTAGGAATTTCAACGCTGGGAAGAAACCGTCAAGTTTTGAGAAATGAAAGATTGCATCTTCATATCAACTGATTCCTACATTTATCTTTTTCCATTGGAGAGAAGAAGAAATTATTCAGTCTTCATAACTATGAACCTAACTAAGAAAAATAAGGATCAGTGAAATCCTAGGGGATATATGCCAACAATCAGTCAAAAATTTGATGCTTGGCTAGAACCAGGTTCTAACACGCTTGTTAGCGGACCTTCACTTTTTGTGTGTATTTTTATTTCTCTTTTCTTCTCCTTTCATGGCTGCTCTTTGAGAAGCGAGCAGACGTTTCCGTCTTGTCAAGTCCAAAGATACTCGTAGCCTGCAAGGTGAGGACACCAAAAGCATCGAAATCGAAAGCCACGCTGAACAGAAGCAAGCAGCTAATACCCTCCTGAAAATAAACCATGAAAACACCGAATCAACGAACTCCGATCTCCCTGTCCGTTTTTCACTACATATTTTTTCCTTTTTACGTACCTAGCTGAATTCTTTCTTTTTTTAGTCTTGTCTTGTTATATTCTTGATTTGAAAAAGGGCAAGATTAGAAACTTGCCACCCAGCATTTTAGACATTTTCTTGTTTTTTCCATAGAAAAGAAAAAAGACGTCCTTATTCAATCTAATACTTTGGAGCTATCGGGGTTTTCTAAAACTTCCTTCGTATTTTCCAGAGAAGATCTTCCTTTCCAATTCAAGAAGAAAGATAAACAGTGGGGTCGAGGGTGAGTAATTCTTGCGTCTTGGCGAAAATGCAAGCCAATCAATCAATCCTTTCTTGTTCACGGCTAATGATTCATAGGTCTCGTGTACTGTGTACTTTGTTTCCAGGAATAGATTAGGGACTCCCACATGCTCTCCACGATCCGGGCTAGAGAAGAAAAAAAAGAAATTCGATTGAGAAAATAGAATGAATTGTTCCGTGACAGTCACTAATGCAAGTTACAGAACTCACTTGGAGAAGAAAATTGAGAACATTGTTTTGTTTGGTGGCGGGTACAAGTGCCACTGGTAAGAAGTATTAAACCTTTTGGATTTTGATCGAAGTGGAAAGAGCATTTGTTGATTTCATCGATTCATCAGGGTGCCAGTCTAGAGAACAAGTCCCTTCCTAGTGGCAATAATGGCAAATGCTAAATCAACTTGATTTTCTCTAGAGAGAAGTGGAAAGCGCTACGATAAAAAATAAATGCTCGATGAACGTAAATCATTTTGAAAGTCTGCAAGATGCGGAAAACTTTTGATTTTAAATAACTTTCAAAACTCTGACATAACCATGGCCCTGGCTTGGTAGTTGAAGTGGTTAATGAAGTCTATTAAAAGTATTTTGATGTTAATTAAACAAATTTAGAAATTCGAGACTATCTTTTTTAATTCCAATGGGTAGTGTTTTATGCATGAGTATGCTATGCATGCAAAGATTCCTTAGCATTCTTGGAAATACCGAAGATAAACGAAAAGCGACTAACTAATGCAATTTGAAATGCAGTATGGTTGCATGGCATATATGAGCAATAAATTTTACTTATAATGATGTCATGCATGAAAACCTGTAGTGGAGTGGAACCTCTCCGGTCCCAGCTTGCCCTCTCTGATTATGTTTTTGTGAGTCGAGTTCGATTCTACTATACTGTCTTTAATTGGCCCGCATGCCAACTTTGCAATGCAATTGCCTCCGGTACATTGATGGATTGGCCGAGTAACGTATGAAATTTTGACGCCCGAAAAGAAAGCCTTTCAATGAACAATAAAGGCGCAGTGAAGAGCATCCAAGAAACTAGTTTCAGACAGCTGGTTATTGATGAGACGAAAAATGGAAACTATATCTTTACGACATACCTACTTCTATCTTGTAAAGAAGGCAAAGTACACCACAATTCACACTTTTCACGTATCATCCTACCCATCAAACTGGTGAAACTTTAGGACAGACCAGCATGTTAAACAGAGCTCATCTTCTTCATTTCATTTCAGAGCGATTAAATAATGCCAAAAATTTGTTTCGTAATATGTCATGCATGCATATTGGACACATTTATTGCGAAACAAGATTCGAATTTTACGAATGATATGATATGGAGTAGAGTAGATTTGGTTAGGCTTGAAATGAGTTAGTGCTTCAATTGATTTCAATAAACTTCTCGTTTTATATCCCTTTTAAATCCACCATCTCATTTCGTGATGGTGATGGGATGGATGTTCATGATCAATAATAAAGTTTTTTTATTACTGTTGCTGCTGCAATTATTGTTGCTTTTTGGTAAATGACTGTTAGAATGATGTTCTGAGTAGACTGCATGATGCGTTCCCTCCTCATCCATCGTTCATAGTGTCAGTTCTGTCATAAGTATAATACTGATCCAAGTTGTTTTTCTGACAGACAGGCCAAATGTGGAAGGATTTTTCTTCTCTTTTTTTCACTAACTTTTATCCTTTGCTTTGCCTCCATCTTTTCATTTTCGAGATGGGCTTTATGAAAGTCATTTTCATCCATGGAGATTATCCGGCAGGTACCCGATATTCAGGAGTTGTTGAAGCAGGCAGGCATACTGCATGAAGCAAGTAGAATATTTTCGGTTTTGTGAATTCGTGTCCTCTTTCCCTAGATGTGACGATGAAACATGATGACTTTTTTCTGCAAAAGGTCATGGGAAAAAATGACGAAGGAAATATTTGTAGTGATAAGGTACCTAGAATGATACTATTTGATGGAGTACGCTTAAGATTATCGACGTAACCATGCATAATGCTCATAGTTAATCCAGAGAAAAGTTCCAACAATCATGAAATGACAGATTGGAAGAAAAACAACAACCCCATCGTGTTGCCGTCCTAGCTTGAGCACCTAACTGTTTCCGTTAGAGCACTACTGCTACTGAAAACATTTTTGTTGTTCATTGGAAGACTCATCTCAGCCAGGGGAGTGAATGATGATGAACGCAGGGTCGGAGCAGCCACGAGAATTTTTTATAGATTAGCCCTGCAGCTGTTTTATGAGTGAAGATGAGCATGAGTGGAGATAAGGCACTGTGGCATTTCATTAGTTTTTCGGTGACTAAGGAGTCGAGTTCGAGTTGTAGTAGCAAAGCCATAATATAGCAACTAACTCACCATGGCTTGGCTTCGCTTGGCTGGTGCAAATCTTTGTTTACATTTGTTCTGGAGATTAGTCTTTAAAACGAAACAAAGTTTGAAAATGAAGGGAGGAAGAAGGGCCAGCCTGCTGGAAATCTTGAAATGGAAATTACGAATCGGTTTTATGATATTCTTTAACTTTTTCCTTGGCTCCTCTGTACAATGTTGAAACTACTTTTAGAAATTCCCCCCAGCTTTTTTGGTGAAGTGTATTACCGAAAATTAATATATTTTCCGTATGGACAAGGGAGGGAAAATAAAATGCTCCTTGGGGATCTCTCACTCTAAATAAATTGCCATATAAAAATTGACTGCTTTCTCATCTCTTTTCCATTTTATTTATTCATACCTTCGCGTCATACAATCATCAAACATCTATCGTATACTTGAGACATAAATTTTGTGCTATTCCACTGAAATGCGGATTGGATGTGAGAAGAATGATACAAAGGGAAAATGTTTTGTCAGCGATTGTCCACAGGCACATATTACGGAAGGACTAGCACCGTAAACAGGATATTTTTTTATCCAGTGTACAACAGCATTTTCGTCAACAAGAAATGAACATCATATCACGGGAAAAAGGAATCATTCTCGTTCTGTTCTGATGTCGTTATTGTCGTTGTCATGAAAAGCAGAGGAATATGTTTTATGAACATGATAAATTGCTGAGTTGACAATTTGTGCAGATACCTCGGGAAATGTATTTTCGGTGATATATGAAAGTTTCCATGAAAGGAATTCATGAAGTGCAGTGAACATTCTGAGGGAATTGATGAGCATGGGCTGTAAAAAGATTGTAGTTTATGACAAGCAACTGCTCGAAAAATTTCTCACAATCGGAATACTACTACGTTACGCTAGGACTAGCCTCATATATAACCAGGAAATTAGTGGAGCAAATTCTATATCTTCCTCCGTTTATGTTTCCGCTTACACGAGACCTATAGACTGGAAGGTAAATACCTATTACGGGAAAAAAGAACATATTTGAATTAATCTCTTTCCCCAATGAGGTTATGCTTCCATCGCTATTTCCCCTTCCACCCACGACACTAAAATACTTCCCCTGTGATGATGGTGGCTAAAAGCTTTTGGATGTACAATTGTTGCTCTGAGGCAAACTCGATAATTAAAAAAAATCATTCGCTCTTTTTGAAATACAATTGATGAGAAGGAGACGTTCGAGTTCGTGTATCCAGTTTCTGTTCCCTTAACCAAGTTTACATTGTAGACTTCAGCAAAGGTAAACTTCCCAAAAGGAAGGAGATGGTTAATGCCCTGCAATATAGGTTTCGTGTTGGTCGAGTGCTGGCGAAAAAAAGTAGAAGGAGGAAGTTAGTTTGTCTTCCTATACCATTCCCGGAAAAAATTTTAAATCCCTTCCGCTCAAAATTTGTTCTCTATTTCTATTTATATTTGAATATGTTATCAAGAAGCTACCTACTACTACAACCCAATCTTTTTCCTCGTTTGGGGAAAGTTTGGTGAGTGAACTTCATTGATGCTTTCCAGCAAATCATTTTAAGTTCCCTCGAAAAATTTCAATAAAACAAGACTTTCACTAAAGCATTTTGAAGAAATAGAAACATAAATAAAAATTTTATATTAATAATGTGACCAACTTCAGATTTCCAACTTCCACGCAATGAAACGGTAGATCCGAGTAGGCCAGTCATAAAATACATTAGCAGTTAAGTCGCTTTGTACATGTACGCTCTACACGTATGCAAGACGTAAGCAAAAAAAGGAATCTTGTAAAATGATTTTCTTTCTTTTTTTTTAATATCATCATGGCATGCAACAGAAAAAAAATGAGAGAACCAAGAAGAAGTATCATCCTCACTCAACTCACATGACTTCTATTTTCCCTCTGTTTGTTGTTGTACTTCTTTTGCATGTTCTCGTTCTCATACTCGGCATATTTCTTCCGTAAAATTCATTCACGGTTTTAGAGCATTATCATTCATCGTCGTTGATTTTTTTCTGCTGGAGAATCACATTACTTATTTGATGCAGGAATAGTATATATGCCATTATTATTAATAATGTTAGAAAAATAATAAAAAAAGATATATTATTAAAGGGAAATATTAACATTCAAAAAGTTTTTGAAGCATGCATGGTGGTTTTCAGCGTTTTTTTATCCAGGATATGACTAATTTGAACGGCATGAAAAAAAACGCGGAGCTGAGCGGTCGGACGAACAAGCCTTTGTTAGATGATATATCTTCACGGTGCTTCAAGTAGACAGGGTCTTGGCCTCGCATTGTCGTCCGTTTTTTTCTGTGTTTGTAGTTATTACAATTTCTTTTTTTTCATGAGATGTGTGTATGAAATATTACTCCCATATAGGAGAAGACGTTGCATGCTATCTGAAACGATTTATATAGCTCGTGAACTCTCATACCTACTTCTTTTTTTCATCTTTTAAATCTATTTTTTTCCTTTCACTTCACTTGCCATTGTATTGTCGGCGTATGCATAAGGAATCGTTTTTTATTTCTCTTGTATGACCGCCATCATCATGCATTAAATGTAGCACATGACATCCGATCACATCCGGCCCAATGGTCACAAGACATGAAAAAGGAGGCTTGAACAAAAGGCCTCCTCCATTTTTCAGTTTGATGGAGAGAGAGAGAGAAAAGAGTTTCATTCCCAACTTTTTACTTCTCAGCGTCCATCCGTCCAGCCAGGCTAAGCAGTGAACTTTCAAATACCTACATATATTATATTATATTGTACTTACTATGCAAGCAAGTGAGGAAAGAAAGCAGAGCTTTTTTATTGAATGATGTTTCCTTGTCTCGTCCAGAGAAAAAAAAGGTTCCAAGAAATGAGAATGCGGCATGGCATGACGTGAAGGTTTTTGCGTTGGAGGTGATAAGAATTGGTAAAATTTGTAACCTTCCATTTGAGAAAATGCAGGAGTCCACGTGTGAAGAAGCAACCAAGCTATTACTCCAGTCTCACCGTTTCACTCCTCGTTCACACAGGTGAGGAGGTGAGCAACTGATGAAATTTACCTATCATGATTTTCCAGGGCAAGCTAAGCCAAGCGTCGCATCTCCTCGTTTTAAAGTAGAGGTTTGCGAAAAAAAAGAAATCCTCCAAAATATGTGACTAAAGCCTGGCCTCGTGTACCTGACTTTGTCGTTGAAAGCGCTAGAGAGACACAGTTTCTCGGCGGTTGTTTTCTCCCTCAGCTCTAAAATGGATGTAGTGTGTGTGACCCTTAGTTAGTACGTGCAATAATGCCCTGTTCGGTTCGTTGTGTTCGTCAAGCCTTAGCCAGGCCAGGCCTGGCCAAGTCATAGGCTCCGCGGCTCCATATATTGCACGTGAGTTTCCATGCAGATATTAAGTACCTATGTCCCTATATTTTTTACTTCCGCACGCAGACAGAAAGTATTCAGGACACAAAAATATGGGAAAAGGGATCACAGCTTCCTTTCCCGGAAAAAATTGCGATAGAATGACTAGATGCCTAGAAATTGTATGTATGATTGTGTGATGTGATAATAGTACACATGTTGAAAGGGCACAGGATCAAACGGAATTTTGCGGTGATCCTCTGACAACCAGAGAGTGGTTACTTTTTACATTCAAGGGTGACAACGGAATTTTGTCCGCCAGTTCAGTTCGTGAGACTAAAAGAGAGAAGCGAAAAAACGTGGTCATGCTTATGTACATACATACATATATTTTTTATTCAACTCAGCGTTCTTCTAAGCAAAAAAAAACTGCTCACTTTTATGTTTCCAATAACGAATAGTAAAATGCCTTTTGTTGTGTAGTGCATTCTGTTGTTGACCACAAACCGTGACAGAAAAAAAAACCTGATACCACTGCATTGATCGTTGGGGAGAGGAGACATGGCGACACTTTCTATTCCATTTTTATACCTTCCTCCTCCCTGTCTCTCCAAAATAAATGGAATATAATAATAAGGGGGTTGATAGATGAATGCAATTTATTTTTTTTCAGGCTGTTGTGGTGTGCAATAACGAAATCCGTCTCTGACCCATGGCCATGCACTGCTAGTTTTTCAGAGTGTCATCTTCCTTTCATATTGTCACTTTGAATCTAATATTACTCATGATCAATTGCTCAGAGCAGTGCACACAAATTCATCTAGTCTGTCGACGTCTGTCCAAAAAATTATCCATTATTTTCGGGGTCATTCATCAACGAATTGATCACCACATTGTTATAAAATTAGCTACATTGAACATGCAGTTGTATTCATGGCATGGATTTGCTTTGCACTTGTTGTATGTATTATGGGGGAGCGTGAACATATTTCGAGGAAGATTTTTATTCTTCAATGAAATCATCATCATTTTAATGAACACACAAGAGAGATGAGATCTTCTCATGCTCATTCAATTACCATTGACCAAAAAATATGCGTAGTGAGTGATCCTCCACGAAGCACTTTTTTGAGCTCACTTCTCTCCCGACACTCCATCTTTTGTCGGCTTTTTCTGATGACGGATGCGACATTTTATATTTTCCTAATGATGGAAAGCTTGTATTCGATATTTTTTAATATTTAATAAGGGCTGATCTCAATCAAACCTTTGATGAGATACGCTTTGTATCTGAAGAAGTCGGAATACGGGTAGTGGTAGTGGTTGGATTGTGAGTGGGCGGGGATCTGAATTTTGAAGTAAAAGCGAGCCTTTGACATTTCAAGTAGCTTATCTGAAGAGCCAATACACGAATTAGATTCCAGTTTCAATGTCGGAACAAAAAATGAAGTTGAGCAGTAGTGCTACATACATTTTCAAATCTTGCGATATTATTTGACAGTTTTTAATGCTTCGAAAAAAATAATACATACCTATTGTAACTTGTGGAGATATGAGCCCAAAATGCATTGTTAGAATGCTGAATGCAAAATCTGAATGACAATTTTTTTTGGAGCTACAAGCTACATATTATTGTTTGTCATCTGTACGAGTACTTGAGAAGGAATGTGAGCGTTTGTTATTGCTACCTTTTCATACCACAATTTTTTTCTATTGCAAGAAATTTGCGCAACATGATTATTTACATTCGGCAGAAAAGCTTGAGTTCGAGATAATGCTTTGAAATTAGATACGATAAACCTGAGCATGACCTTTACGCAAAAAACTAATAACTATAATCCATCTCAAGTTTCAATTAAGTCAAGCGTTCAGGATTTCGAGCGTGTGCACCGCTTCACGATGTTTATAAATAAAAAACTAACCTATCCTTTTCAGGAAAGAGGAATACCATTCCAAGTGTGTAGCAAAAATATACAGAACCTACTTACTTACATACTAAGCGTAGCTGCTTCAAAATCTCCAAAGACAATTGAACTCTAGGACGGATCCATTTAGATCCATAAATATAATATGAGACAGCATTTATTTTTCTGAAATGCTGAGGATAATTCAAAATCCACTTCAAGCTATGTACGCATACATCTACATCTGTCGCTTTTCCAGCAAAAAAATACCTTAAGTAAAAAGTTTAACCTTTTATCGTTTTCGTGAAATGCAGTGTTTTCTGCTAAAGTTGAAGCACGTATACTTTCCACCGGATTAGGGAAACATTATCTGACAAGCAGGGAACGCTTTTAATCTTCAATGTGAAATGCACAATGCATAAATTCAATGTAAAATAATATATTTTAGCAAGAAATACTTAGTACAGTGCAGAGTTATTAAATATTAGTGAATACGTAAAACATCAGTTTACAACGCACATAGTGTGCACTTATCTTATTTGTTATATACCGTCCATATGTAATTTTTCATAATTTTCATTCCAAACTCGTTTAACTTAAAATCGAAGTTTTAAACCAACTGAAAATAAAATGAAAACGCAAATAAAAGGAAACGGGAAAACGTGTTTTTTTCTAAATCAAAAAACGTTTTGCATGCAAGCAACAAAACTTAAAAGATAGTGTTTATTCCCACCTGTGTTCCAAATTTCATATATTCGAATAAGTAAATCGTGAAAATTGTTTACAGACACTGAAAAACTGAGTGTTGAATGCTATGCAAAAATAGATTTCAATGGAGAAATTTCCAATGGCTTTGCTTACTCAGTCTAGTTCCTAACAAATGGACTAAAAGAAAGGAAATGATGACATGCTTTTTCACCCTGCCACATGTGCAACAAACATAAACAATTACAGAAAACACGAACTTTGCTTCGTGAAAAGATGGAGATATGCCATTTCGAGTTATTACCCTCCAGAAAACCACCGACGACGCAACATCACTTGTGTGCGTTTCCTTATTAAGAAGTGCCGCGAAAGCAAAGCAAAACCTTCCTATTCGCTTTCCTTGTCTTGGTCCATGCATATCACGAGAGAAAAAAAGGAAGCCAAAACAACATTTCATTTCATTCATTCACGCTCTCGTCGCAAAAATTCTCGTTTTCTCTGAGGATATAAATGACACATTCCAGAGTCTTGAAATCCATGTTTCCATCCATCCGTAAATGCCATGCCATTCAATTTTCTTCACTTTCAAATTTATCCATTAAACCACACACATGCACACAGTAATGCACTACTTCATTCCATTCCAATTGCGGAAAGCGAGAAGACACTAAAACGTATTCCTTTCTTTCCAAAATCTCGTCGGGATTGCGTAGCGTCGCGTTTTGCGTAGCGATACGAATACGATACGATGCAACTTGCAATCACTAAAAAATGATGTGTGTGCGAGCATTACACCACTCTATACATACACACGCTCTTTATTTCTGCCACATCAATTTTTCTTGAGTAAATCTTCATTTCAATTTCAATCTACGAGGACAAAACTACAAAATGGTAATCTCTTTCATATCGCTATAATAATACATTGCTATTGCTGAAGTGTGCAACTGCAAGAAGAAATGTTGGATGCTATGCGGATGGTAGCAATTTTCTTTGTAGTAATGCGCCACCATGATTACTCTGGGATTCCAGTTCCAGAACACATTTTGTCTTCTTCATCTCGCTCGCACTAAATGTCGTGCGTTGCGTACTGCCAGTGCCATGCCACCATCATCGCCATTTTAAAAACTGCTTCAATGATCTCATAATGTCCGTACAAAGTGGCGATATTGCGTAGAAGTACGTACATAATCGAAGTCACGTCAACGATAGAAAATGACGACATTAGAGCTTGCAACTCTTAGAAAAACAAAAAGGAGAAATGATGATGATGATCATCCTCATCTCTTTCAGTGTCAACTTCTCATCTCAACTGAAAACTGAACTGAAATACATAGCTGACGATGATGATTCTAGTGCGGTGCAATGTCTACACGTCTACGACTTCCCTGAAGATACTATTAAAGTTGCTGTCAGTGTTGATCGGGTGTTTCTTCCTCCAGTTTATCTGGCTTTCACGGTTGCAAACAAATAAGCCTGCGTTTGATACCACCACCACCACTACCAAACTCCCATTAAACTTGTAAATAGATGCAGGGGAAATGAATTGCTGTGGCGTTGCGTTGCAAAGTAAAAGTAGATAAACGAATAGCATTAAAATAATGATGTTGTCTGTTTGAATAGAAGCAATAATAAATGCCTCTCACTAGCTACTTGACGCTTACCACCGTCGTCACCGTAGTGTGTAGTACCACCACCACCGCCATCATCATCCGCTGCCGTTAAGACATGCCAATACCATAGTAAAAATTACCTATTATCTTTCATTTACTCCTTCTTTTGTTGCTGCTGCTGCTGCCTCTTCCTCTCTTGTTCTGTTGTTTTGACACTCTTGAAAACTATCATCGTCATCAACATCAACATCATGATCGTCATCGTCATCGGCATTTGCAGAGAGGAAAATCATTAAAACAAGGAAAAATATGCCGATTACTCACTTTGTTAGTCTGACACGTACAAAGTTTTTCGGTGGTTGTATAGTCATCGCATCGTGGTGAAGGCAAAGGCAGTATGCAGTGGAAAACAATGACAATTGCAACATCACATCATCATCATTATTGTTATCATCAAAGAGCTTCCCTCTTCCCACTTCCACTCATTATTTGCAGAAGAAGCAAAGTTTTCAGCGGAAAATAGACGACAGGCAGGCTCCTCCTGAAACACTTCCGCTATGTAATACCATATTATTGCAATTGCAACTAGATCTTAATGGTTATGGCAGTAATGCAATTATTCTCTTTTCAACTTTTTTTAAGCCACCAAAAAATTTTCCCCGGATGGAATGAATAGAATAGGAAAGGCACTTTATATCCATTGTAAAAAGTGGCGTGTACCAATAATATCTTCCTACTTCACTCTCTACTGGAATTTTTTAGTACAGCATGAACTCTTCATACGTATTACTTTCTCTCTTTCTCGAGTGGGATGCATTACATGGTATAAACAACAGTTCAACTTTTACTTTCGGCAATGCAGGCAGAAGGTGCAGTGTAAGCTCATTCTTTCCTTAATAATGCTCCGTCTACTACAGTTTACAAGGACTTACCATAATCATGGATGATGCCTAAAGAGTGCTTTGCTCTTCGATTTTCGTCATTATTTCGATGCCACGATTACGCGATTACTTTTGATGGGCGCATACCACGTACCAGCAACAAACAAAGCATGTAATCATCTCACAATGAGCTCGATAAAGATAATAGACACTTGACTCTATTTATTGGGGACGTAAATTCCAACGTTCTCTACCACTCTTTCTCTCTTCTCTAGTCTCTCTCGTGCTCATCTTTTTTAATGCGTGAATTTTGCAATTAATGTTTTATCAGTGGAACGTATGCCGCATGTAAAACAAAAAAAATCAATTGAAACATAGTTTTCATTTGATCTCATTAAAAACGAGGAATGTTCACATGATATTCAAAAAAAGCCATATACACAGACATTCATTGCGATCCACACACAACAAATTCCATTCCATTGACTTGACTGAGAAAAAATATATTATTTAAGTCGTTACATTACGAATGGCTTGGAATGGAATGGAGTGAGTTGAGCATAGCGGCACATGTTTCTTAATTCGAGGTGGCAAACCATTTGTTTTCGAATAATGACGTTCGTTTCACTGACTCCCATATTTTTTCGTTGTGTGTGTCTGTGTCTGCTGCTGCTTCGGAGGGAGAAAGGGGTATTGAATAATTGTCTTTGATCGTCACCATGATTATTACAGCCATAAATACGTGGCTTCCTATTATCTAAATTAATGTCTCAGCGTCTTTTCCATGTAAGATGAAGTCGGCAAGGTACATTATAAAGAGGCACGTACATATTTATCTACTTTACTTGCATATACTCTCCCCGTATCCCTACCATATCGCACGTTTTTCCCTTTTGCATCTTTATCATCGACTTGGATGAGTTGCTCGACACATTCCAACAACTGCACACCTAAACCTAAAACCTAAAAATCACGTCGTTACTATCTAATGAATAAGTGCCTCGGAAATAGCTCGATGGGACCTAACATTTCACCCTAAAATGTAACATAAACCAAAGCAGGGCATTTTACGTTGCAAAAAAATAAGCATGTAATAATGATTCTAGGACTAGAAGAATATATAAAGTTGAGAGTGGGAGCAATAATGGCATTTTCTCTGCTTGGATCTGGATGTGAATAATTATAACATTCCCTCTCTCCACCTTTTCTCGCTCATCGTCTTTCTTTCTCTCTCTGGTTTAAGCGGGTATATCATGATCATGACTATGACTATGACGGCATATTGCATTACACTCGTTTGTCGACTCATTTCTGGCACGGAAGAAAAATTAGCATGACGAATTTAACATTTGCCCTTATCGGTTGCTTCATAGCAATTAGGGGAGTTAATCAAGCTGATCTGACAAATATACAGAAAAATATTTTTGCCTCTCTCTCTCGTGTCGGTGAGTTGACTTGACTGCGAAACGAAAACCAAGAACCACACACATGTACGCCACACACAACTTCACTTCTTCCAAACACTCACGGAGCAGGAGCCTCATTTATTACATTATATTCCTCCCGCGAGTCAATAGTATTTACGCTAAATACACTTATAAAATCTCCTGGCGCATTATAATCATCTTCCTTTATTATCATTCCTCCTATTTGTCTCTCCCTATCTCAAAGTTCTGGTGAAGAAAAATAGCCAAAAAAATAATAATAATGAAAGGTAATACAGTAGTCGCTCACATCACATAATATGAAATGGAGGATTTTTTTGTGGGGCACGTTTCACACCCTACAGAAACACAAGACGAGAAAAAGTAGCAAATACTAACAACTAACTATGTTTCTAAGCCAAGCCATATGCCGTATGTTGCGTTGTTGGGCTTTTCTCTGAAGAAGAATAAAAAGAAGCTACATACATACATACATAGTAGTCAGTAGCAGCATGTAATGTATGTAGGTAATATTGTATTTCGAAAAGGGCCTTTGAATTCAGTGAACATGAGCGTTACACTGCAGTGAAGTCAGTGTGCGTGTAGACCCCCGTAATTTTCTTTTTAAAAAGGATGACTCGTTAGCGTTTTTCTGATTAAAAGCGCTCCCTCCTGTGAAAGTTCCTTCTTCTCTTATTTTTCCTCGCTCTTCAACGTTCCATTTTGATTTTTCAACTCTTTTTCGTCTTCAGTCAGACCAGACCAGATGAATATTTACCCTTAAATATAGAGGAGCTCAAGTAATTTTCGAATAAGACAGTGGAACAGGAGAAGAAGCATGAGGTGGATGAATGAATGCCTCCTTTTCCTTTGCCACCACAACAACACACCACTTATTTCTCTCGTCTCATTTAAGAGTCGTGACGAATTGGAGGCAGGTCTCCATTGGAAGAATAACCATTTTTTTAAGAAAATGCTGTCCGCTAAATGGCACACACAACTTTTGGCTTGGCTTGGCTTGATACAGGAGTGCACGACGCACAGCGGAGAGATAGTTAATATGATGATGATGATGACACATTTTAAGGGAAAAAATTGGAATCCCCACATGAGGTTATTGAGCTAACGAGTTGAAAATTAAGCATTTTGTATGATATCCTTCAAATTTATGATACATTTCATGGACCATCCCAAGACGTAGTAGACACATTTGTTCCTCCGTTTCATCCGTGCCATAAACAACAATGCGTTAATTCTTCAGCTTCCACTTCTCCTTATTCATTTTCTCTATTTCTCCGCTTTCGTCTACTTTTTTTCCTCTTGTCCAATTTAGAACTAATTTCCTACATGAACTACAAAAATAGAAGAAAATCATGAGTGAACATATTTTTTTGAAAGAAATATCAGTTGAAGTAGCTGTTTTAGAACCTCCATGCAGAAAAAAACATCTTACAACTACAACTTTCATTCTGGTTTGCTTATGTTCGAGCTTAATTAAATGATATACATGGTTCGTTCATTATGGCGCCCGTCATTATCCATCCTTTTTTCTTGTCATGTCAAACCATGAATTAGCCAAAAAAAGAAGAGATGAAGAAGAAGAGGCAAGCTTACTAAACATACAATTTAGACAGCGACAAGAGGACAAGTACTTTAATGGCTATGGATAACCATTAAAAATCACTACCATTTTTGTATGCCATCACATCACTAAAGAAAATGTTTGAGCTGGGGGGAAGTTGTTACGATACAAAGCGTAATTTTGAATCGGTTGGATGGAATTTGCCATAAAGTAAGTTGATACCGAACGAAGGAAGGGAAGTCAAACGAATGACTATGCTTTAAATTAGTGCTTTCATGCCACACACATTGCCTCTTCCTTCGAAGACGACATTTAGCCACAAAGCGCATTACAATTACATTGCATTCATCTCATTCTCCTCATTGATATGAATTTTCTTGGATGGAAATCCTGCATGTCCTGTCGTCCTGTGTGCAATTCAAATATGGTATAGATTTCCGCACTGACAGAAAGTTCACGATCAAGAAGACGACATGTCGTTTAGCAAGGAAAGTGACAGGCCAGAAGAGTAGAGCCAAGCCACATACATAGTTGAAGAAGGAGGAAGGAAGTCGGTCAGCTGTGTATAGCTCAACGAGAAGTGTGCAATCCCAGAAAATAATGAGAAAATGAATCTTTGTCTTTCTGGGATGTCTCTTCTTCTTCAAAGTACTTTTTCAAAACTTTTGCCAAGAAATAGGAAGTGCATGAGTAATATGACGGAAACAATTGCAAGTGCTTTAGTAAAAAACTACACTATTTGATGATGATGACTTTAGTCTTACGAGAGAGAGAAGGGTTGTTCTTCCTTCAACAAAAAATTGTGATATGCATCGCATCTGCAATTTCTCTCGTTTTACTTCTCATCTTTTTCAACTAGAGAAGAAAAAAACTTACTCTTTGCTTCTTGGAGGAGTGGAATAACTTTGTTAAATAGTTTTCTCGAAGAGGATAAAATCCGGGAAACTGGCCCAGTGTCATGAAACTGAAATTTCTAATTTTGAAAATAGAAAACTACAATACAATGCAATACAATGAAAAAGCTACAACTGTTTTTTTGAGAAAAGTACTAAAAATGAGCATTTTATTTTGTCGTGGTTATAAACTGCGATAAGCACATACAAACCCGGCATAATTCTTTTACGTCCTCCGTTCCGTTCCCTCATTGTCAGAAGGAAACGAAGCATTTATCTACCGAATTAGGATAGGTATGTAGGACATATCTGGTAGGCAGGGCTTGTGTAACGAAAAAGTTTGCTAACTTTAAGTTTGCAATGTTGTTTGCTGTACTCAGATCAATTGAATTTCCCTCTGATCGAAAGTGGCTTCTTCCGCCGTGGAAAAAAAAACTCCCGTCCCGGCGGTGTCTAAATTGCATTGGATAAGTTTGAAAAAGTATGCTCAATATCACAATCTTAACTTCAGCTTGCTCATCTATCACACACGTAATTTAAGGAATCTTCAATGAGATTTCGAAGCAATTACTACTGCAGAGATACTTTTTTCTGTAGGAAACAATTCCGTTCGAAACAGTTTGAATTCGACCTTCCCAGAGAATGAAATGTTGAGTGTGGAGTTGCTCCACGAAAAGGAATTAGATTTTGGCAGCAATAACATTTTCCAGAGGATATAACATCCGCACACAAAAATTCCTCAGATTCCCAAGGAAATGTGGTGAATGTTGAAGGCTTATCTAGAGAGTCGACTTATTCGAGAAAAAAAATTTCTCTCTTGTCAATCTATGTATGTATTGACTACTTTGTGGCATAATGGTGGGCTTCACAAACAAGAAAACAAAAACCACGTCCGTGACTAAGTAGGAGTTGGGTTTTCTAACTTTCCGAAAAAGAAATAAATGCCGATGATGATGAGAGAAACAGCGCTTGTACGTATGTAGTTAGTTGGTTTGAGATTATATGATGGTGATGGTGGTTGGTTGGTTGGGGAAAATCTATTTGAAAAACTTCATTCTTTTGAGTCAAGTGTTATTTGACAAGCCGTCTTCTGCTTAAGTACCTAGAAATGATTGGGATGCTATGAAAAAAATGTACGCGGATATGGCGAAGAATGATGATAATGCCAAAAATCTCTGATTGGAACACACCATGCACTTCAAGTTAAAAAGGAAGGACAAGGGTAGGAGGATCGGCGGATCGGGATCGTGAGTCGTGTTTTGTTACCATTTCACACAGCTGGGATGTTCCATATGAATGAATGTTCACCTTTTTTCAGTGATTCATCTTCCAACGAATGCGTTTGACGTGGACTCATCATTGTTTTTTCAGTGCTCTTTCACGCATGCACAACGACTTTTTGAGAATGAGCAGTCTCTCAACTAAAGATCCCCTTTGTCTTTATTAAACTGACCGTTTTATATATTTTTCGTGAAAAATAAAATACTTGCACATTTCACTTCCTTCAAAGGATTTGAGGTTGACATTGAGCAGATTTTGAGTTTCATTTATTTTCGAGAAGTGGACAAAAAATCATGTGCTTCACGTGCTCTACAGACAGACAGAGAGAGACCACACGGTCTCATGATTTCCGATAGTTGGTCGCGATTGCGGTTTTCACAATAAGCAAATGAGGCTTTCTTTATTTCATAAGTGAATGCGAACGCCATCATCCGAAACGAGAAGAGGGGATGCGATGCGATGTGATTCATAACTAGGGATGACTATACCTGCGGAACCATGACAAATTCTAAACAAAAAACACCTTTCCTGGTTTGACTCATTCATTCTTTAGAATTTTCGAATCTAGAAATTTTGTAACTTTGTAAGAAGCATCCTGGAAAAAAAACTTCCTTCAGAAATTGTAAATTAGCACTTTTACGAAGTAATTTAAAAACCATAAGCTTTACATTATCTTTAATGATAAATATTCGGCTCGTGTGGTTAATGTGCCAGTGATTGATATGGAACTACGCTACATTTAAAACAATGAAGCAAATCGGATGACAACCATCTGCCATCTGCTTTCACTTTCAAAAATGATGCTTGATGCCTGAAATAAAAAAATCTAATTGTGTTGCTTGCACGCCTTGGTGTTATGTCAGTCTGGAATCGTACAATAAAAATAGACACAAATAGGACAGCGTCTGATTTCTTTACATAGCGTTTTTGAATCATGAAACAAGCCATGGTGTTTTGATCTAGAAAATTTACACAACAATTGTGATTGCATAATATCTGCGAACTATGTATTTCCAACACTAAAATTACTTGAAAGAGCTAACACTTTTAAAATTTGCATAATAAATTTAAAAGAATTCGCTGTCGCATAATAGCTTTTCAAAGAGCTACCAAACCTTAAACGATTTTGCGATTTCTCTGCCAATGAATCAAGTGCGTAATAAATTAACACTCCGCCATTTTTTTAACTTTTAAATGCATACATGTTTACAAATCAGATCTATTTTCGATTCCTAAGTAGTATAATGCAATGAATTTGCGCAACAAAATGTAACTTTTGCATTAAAATACAATTTGCTCTTAAAAGCGAGAGTGAAGCGATCTAAAACACATTTTCTTTCCGCAATCTTAGCATTTTGCGGGATAATTCAATATTTTGTAAGTCCCATTTGTTTTATTTGAAAACAAATTTTTGCCACTTTCCAATCTCACACGTTTTCCCCTTCCTTTTTAGCAGTTCCGAATCAGAGAAACCGATTAAATTGTAGCAATAAAACAATGGCAAAAACGGAAGGAGCATGTTTTAAATAAACACGAAATAATGTTTTTTCGGTCGAATTCAACGAAACTTAAATGAATATACTGAGAAAAACTGTTGAGTATATCTGGAGGAAATAAGCTAATTTGTTGTATATCAAAGTTTTATTTTTATCCTTTTCCCTCTTCCGCTCTTTCTTTCTCTTTCCCTTTACTTCACTTGACTTGGTTTTTGCCGCTATGTTTATGCTTGATTATAAATGTTGTGATTTTAATGGTTAGCTGCTGTTGACTTCCTACTTATTTTTTGAATTCCAGGTAATGTTTTTTTCCTCTTCGCCTCCTCACGTAGTCAAATGTAATCACCCCGCAAAAAACAGCGCTTTAATACTTTCCACGGGAACGATTATGCGTTCAACCAGCTCAGAAGATAATGAAAGGGATGTTGAGCTGATAAACTAATAAAAAACGCTTCACCTCTCCTTTTTCTTGGAGAAAAAAATAGATGAAAAAAATGAGAATGACTAGATTTTTTGGAAAGGAGGCATTTAGCACTAGATATGTTATACGGTTAAAAATCCATGTAATCCGTAATCCATACATCCCATTTCACTCTTCCCAATTCCTCCTTTTTCCACACAAGAAAACTTCTCGACTTTACGTATTTTTTTACCCTCCCCGTCAAACTGAACTGAAATGTAATTTACCAAGAAAATTCATCAATCTAGCTTAAGCATGGCATAGAGAATATATTTTTTGCCTAAATAAAGTGCTCTTCCGCTATTGCAGCCGCATCAAACAATTTTCACTGAAGACATATTTTAACTAAAGAAAATTTTTACCTCTGACGAGACGAAGACATTGCTGCAATGTAGTAGTCTACATAGCATCTAGGCAGAGTGAATCTATTGCGGTCTAAAAAAATGAAAACCTTTATGTCTTCTTGTGGATGGATAGTATTTTGCTGAGAGCGCTTATGCATCCCAATCCATAATCCATGTTGGCGTTATTTTACTGGATTTTCGTTTTTTCCACTAGATTTACACAGTTCATTGATCATTGCACTCTGCATTAAAGCATTCTGTTGGGATTTTCAATTTAGAAGGCCATAAAGGAATGCAGTAATTTACTTGAAGATATTTTTTATTTGCTTCGCCTTAATAATAAAAATGAAAGGGAAATTGTAAAATCTTATTGCTACAGTCAGCTTTAAAGCTTTTTTATGCAAGGAACATTTGAAAACTATCAGGAAATAACATAACTGTAGAAACATTTTTTAAATATCTTGTAAGAAATGCAGCGTAGCTGTAGTTAGTTTCGATGCTATTTGTTTGGTAAATGCTGAGCAAGGGGCTTGACGATGAGTGAACATAGAAAAAAAATATACTTTTTTGTGATAATTTTGGTCTCTTTATTGACTTTTATGAGGGAGGATTAGAAGACAGGCTTTTCTCTAAATCCTTTGAGGTGTCTTACGATGTGGCTTGAACGCGTAGAGAAACACTGCTAAATTAGAGCGTTTTTCCCCAGCGTCCTCGGCTTTTTTTAGTAAAAAAGGAGCGAGTGAAAAGTACAAAAAAATCTCTCCTAAAATGCATAATCGTAAAATGCCTGAAGACGTTGAACGAATATTATTACACCGTGAAGTCGATCCTTCTCAGCCAACATCATTCGTTAAGTTTTTACAGAAGTCTATAAAAAATTTTTTTAAACATGCTGACTAAAAATAATCCCGCCAGGAATTGACGTGGTTATCAATGTTGTCTACAAGATTCAGCAAATATAACGACAAGATTGTGTAAACTCTGTGTGTACTACCTTCGATTAATTCGGGGAAAAGCGACAACTCAGCGGAAAAAAGTCAAAACATTTAGGGAAGTGTGGATTTTCATGAAGGAGAAGGTGTGAACGGAGTCACCATCAACTGCAACTTTAAGCTCATTTATTAAGAAAAAAGAAGATGGTATTTATTCCACCCTGCAAAAACGTAAAATGAACAAAGTTAAAAAGAAGAAGGAGATCCATCTGCCTGACGAGTTTCCTCTATCTAATCCCTATGCGCTCTCTATTTCTATGGGAAGGAGAAGTAGTGAGCAGTGACGGAATGAGAGTGAATGAAACAACTTATTCTGTAGCCTTTCTCCGCCGCCCTAGTCAGTGTTTGTTATGTCTGAGTGAAATGAAGTTGGTGTAAGATAACACCAACAGTACCAAAAAAATCTGTCATTGACACCATAATTAATTACATTTCAGATGAGCCAGGATCCAGATAAAATGCATTTTGAGGGGGAACGAAGACGAATTAAAAGAAGAAGGAGGAAGAAGAAAGCAAACGAAAGCATTAGTTCACTGGACTTGGACCGTTCCTTGCGTTGTTACTACTACTGCCACTAACCACCATCACCATCACCACCGCGTTCTTCAGTGTCTGAGATTATATGTATGTACGTCTATCCGGGGAGATGGATGGATGGCCGTCGTCGTTGTATGCAAGCTTTTAAGCTAACAAAGTTAAAATAAAATCTGAAAATGCGTTTATTTTGAAAGGAAGCGGAGAGACAAAAGAGAAAGACGGAGGAGAACTTAAGATAACGACCATAGTTGAATGAGATTATAACCTCAATGCAATATGCAAAATATCCATCCACCGACCGAACATACCAGCCTGAAGATATGCATGCCCATACTACCTACGCATTGCATATCTATGTAGCATACTCACCCGTTATTTACATTCTTGAGCCTAATGGATCCCATGAAAAATATTTGATCGAGCAAATTTTTCAGTGCTAATGCATGCGTATGAAAACAAAGTGAAATGCATAAATCACAAGGAAACTCACAGTAATCTTATGAATGCTTACTTAGTAAGGTTACATGGGTCGGTTGCGTTACTATATTTAAACTTTAATTGATTCTACTACTCCCAGTTTAAGAAAAAAAATTAGTAAACTTTGGGAAGCTGGAATGGGCATAGTAGAGCTAGAGCTTTGAATTCTTATTGCGAAAATTAAATCTTCGTAGAGAATATTTTTAATTTCAAAAATCGTCAGCAAATCGAATCTGTCTCTGATGCAGTTTTAATGCTTCTAATAATGAGAGACAGAAACCAAGAATATCTTTAGAAAAGTTGTGACTAGGTGAAGAGTCCGGTGACCACTAAGTACTCAAATTGTTATTAATTAATACTGTTTCTCTAGGAAAAAACATTTTGTGATCCATATCCATATTTATCTGGGTTAGAATTTTCACTAAAACAGTCGACCGACTTTAAGAAGTAATTACACTAATTTTCATTTTTGTCATTAATGCACCGTTAAGACAATTACCAAGCCAAATTTAATGAATCAGCGGTGAGCATCATCGTAACTATTAAAGCTCATATTACATTTTCATGCAACCATCCATCCATCCATCCGGTCCGGCACAAATTCAATTTCTTTGTCGGACTCAAACTAGTGTCGCTTGGGTTTCTTAAACTGAAAATATGCTGCGACTCTGTATAAATGATTTTTTTTGAAAACAGCTAAAGCGTTTTTACACAGCTCAACCCTCTGCAAGCGCACTTCTAGGAGGCCAGCAGATAATAATATTTCATTGCCTAGCGGAAAATAATATATTATGATTATCCGTCTACTTCAAGTCTAATTGAATTCAGCAACGCTGTAAATCAATATAAAAAATGAACTAATGATAGGATTTGAAAATTACAGGCTTGTTACGGAAGAAAAATAAGTGGACCAAAGGAGGGGGCACACACAACCACACACACACATGAAAACTCCAAACGAGAAAGATAAAGGAGTGAGAGACTGCACTCATATCAAATCTTACACTTCATGACGCGTATTTTTTTGTAAAAAAGGCAGCATTACTACCTTAAACAACTTTTTTTTTGCCTGCACTTTTGGTTGGATGGATGCATCCAACGAAGTTTTTGGTAAACGAGAAAGTATTATCATTAGATCAACAATAATAGCAAGGAAAACACATTGGGAATATTACTGTGAGCGTGATGAATGTGTGTTTATGCTGAGAAAAATTGTTCCCATCGAAATCAGAAAAAAAATTTTCAGGCCAGCCAAGCCAGGTACATCTTAAAATATTGTCTATTTCGCCCATAAAATGTGTTTTTTCAGGTGCACACACTCCTCTCCGGCTTATTACTGGCTGACTGATGGCGTATCAAAAACAGCTATGAATTTGCATTTTTAAAACGACCATACCAACCACCATCACTACTTTGCCAGCAGTCGTTTTTTAATGTGTATGATATGCAATATTATATATGTAGTGTGTGTATTATTATAAATACTTGTTCGCAGGCAAAAGGTACGAGAAACCTCCAAGCATGAAAAAAAACTCGCCTTGATATTATTACGCTTTCCTTCTTTCTCAATAGTTTTTCTCATTTTAAACAATTAGTTTTCTCAACAAAAATGGAGCTGATTCATCCCTTTGAATAAGGAGAAGAGAGAGAGCATTTATTGTTAATATATGCGGGAGCAAGATCCAGTCAACTAAAGTAGTAATGACATGCAATTGTTGTTGATGTTGGTGGTGTTGCGCAAGTGTAAACTGGAAGGCAAATATTTATTATAGCATACCTACAACAATGTACTAATGCAACAGGACTGACTGAAGTCGTATTGTTGTATAATTTGTACAAAACTATTACGACAGGGAAAATTGCATAAAAAAAATTATAATAAACATCCAGGATTCCTTCTGGGCTATTTATACAACTCCACACACTCCACTCTTCCGAAGGAACTTCCAAAAAAGTACCTTGAAGTATTTGGATAGCACAGAAGAGGAAAGTGGAACTACATAACATAATGACATGGTGGGGCTATAACCATCTAATCTGACTCACAGTCTTCGGCGACGTCTCACACAAGATTTTATAAGGATAGCCTTAGGTTTAATTTCACATACTCCTACTCGGAATCGACCTCATTATTCAGAATGATTCTCATTATTTGAGAGGAAAGAGGTAAATATTTTTTCACTTTATGTTCTCATCCCATTCTACAGGGTCATTTCTTCTGGCTTCTGATTCATCATCATCATCATCAACAGCATCAGTTTTGTAAAACAATCGTAATTACAAATTGGTCGGTTAATCGCACACGATGTACTAAAATGTACTTGTCGATGGAATGCAGATTCTAATTTGTCGAAAAAAGGAAGCTGCTGATGCTGCTGCTGCAATACTCACACCACATAATACGACCTACTGAGTAAATATTTCACTTTGGTTGGAAGAATTCTCCGACATGCTACTACTACTACTACTCTATGTTGTCGGTGAGGTGTGTGTGAGGTGGATAAAGAGGGTGTTATGTTGATTCAATTGTCAAGTCTTGTAGAACACGTTAAGTTGATAGTTTTTTCTTTAAAAAAGGGAAAAGGTACGTGGACGGATAGATGACATGTTGAAGCTGTAATTTCGTTTCTTCCTGAGCGTGAACACTTTATTGTGTTTGCTACTAATGCATTTTTATGTATCCGTGAAGGCAACCAGACTTTCAATTACTGATTTCATGCAGGTCTTCTTCCCCTTACACTTACGTACTTCTTTGTTGATACTGTCTAGCTGGGCCCAGGCCAGGCCATGCCATGCCAGGCTTGGCTCAACTTCAACTTGAAAAAAAACGGGAGGAAAAGGATTGTACGCACGTGAGCCGAATCTCTGAGAAAAAAGGTTACTTGCTCAAGGGTGTTGGAGAGTGCTCCTCTCAAACAATTTTCTATTTCAAAGGTTTCTATCTATCTTTTCGGGCTTTTTTTATTGTATTGTGGGGTAGTCGCGGTGTGATACTTGTATGTAGTGCGTATGTACGTATTAATGTAGGTATGTGAATTTTCTTGGACGACATGAAGCCTCCCTCTGCGTGCTAAGGTTTTACTGGAAACCACTTGAACCACTTATGACATTTTGGTGTTCCGGTCCCTTTCATTTCAAAGAGAATTCTTCTTTTCCACGAAGATACACTGTAAGCAACTTCTCATCTCATTTCGACATTTCGTACACAAATTTCTTTCTCTGAGCTGCTCCATGGCTGAGACGTAGAGATAACTACTCTCCTTCTCCTTGCTCCAGATACGTGAGTTCATTTTGAAAAGAGGGAAGGGAGGCGTTTAAGTAGACAGAATCTGAAATGAGGTGTGCATAAAGGAATTTTATGTAATGGACTTAAGGGAATAAGTTTCGCTTTTTATGAAAAGAAAAAAAAAGAATAAGTAAACAGTTAAGATGCTCCTGCACTCATTGTCGGCAATGACGATCTTCATAATGATAACAATACTTTTATGACATGACAACACTACACTACACACTTCATCCGCATAACTATACTTACTTGTCTTGTTCCTTTCCGTAAGTGCCTCTTTGCACAGAAGTCATTGTCATGATGATGCCTAACGCTGTACACCCGATAGAAATAATTTTCTTTTTGTATCAACAATCACGACAAAAATAATAATTGCGTACTTTTTTGTTAACATTTTTCCTAAATTCTTGTATTTTTTAAATGGCGTATTTACGGCCGTAAACTGCCCTCAAACAGGTAGAATCAGCCGAAAATAAATTTGTGTCGGAGACACCGCTTCTTGTTTTTCAATTACAACAAATGAGGCGTAATTGGAGGCATAAAAATATTGAAAAAAAGAAAGAAACACTCATCATTCTTTTATTATGAGTCAAGTCAAAGACTCGGAAATTTGCATGATGCACCTGTTACTTCATCAATCAGTCAGTCATGATCAGGTTCATTAATGGTAAATATATTTTTTTACAATAAAATGAAATCAGCAATAAAAAGAAACTAGTTTAAAGAATCAAAATTCATCTTTTCTTAAAAATTTCTTCTAAATTTCTCTTTAAAATAATAATCTGACAGTAGTATCACGCCATTAGACCTTTCCTTTCACTCTTTTTTAACAAAGAAAGAATTATGGAAAAGTCATAAAAAATCATTTACTTCTTTTTTAAGGCGCTATTATCCATGTTACTCATGTTTTTTTTTGCGATGGCAAGTCAAGTCAAGAAGCTAACGGGCATGACTCACACACGAAAAAATAATTTTCGGCAACCAATGAGGTACGTTTTCATGTTATTTTTTGTTCAAGAAATTATTGAGCAGAGAGATGATGCGACTCTGCCCAGCATTCATTTTGCACTAAAAAAATGGTGAATAAAAATCAGAAAAGTGTTAAGGACCTAACTACCACTCCACTAAGGAACGATCCATCAAACAAGAAGCTGCTTTGTGTGGTTGGGTTGGTTGGATGAGCTGTTGTGATGTTTTCTTATTGTGAAATACATACCTACCTACATATATAGGTACGTATGGGCAACCATAATTGCATTGGCAGATATGAATGACGACTTTTTAAAGCGAGTAAGAATTTTATGATGTTTTATTGGCACATGTCTGAACGCTTTCAGCGCTTAAGTGTCTACTCATTATATTTTCTCTCACTCCTAAACAAACATCCCACCAGAGATCTTAAACGTAGCATGAAAATAAACGTTAAAGTTAATTATTAAATAATAAAACGTTAAAAAGCACTTCTGGATTTTATGGGGAAAGCTTTCAAATCACTCGTAATAAATGTTGCTCACATCACATGCCTACCTACGTACTTACTTTTTTGGAACGGAAATCGATTTGAAAAGGAATTCTCAGTTTAAATATTTCGCATTATTCATATTCAATTTTGTTTTTTTTTTTGCTGTAAACTCTGGATTTCGGGCTGGTGCCACTATATGTATGATACAATCACAGCATCTCTTTTTGTTTCATCAATGGAAGGCGTATAGTGAATTCCATACATCATCATGGGGGATATGTGTATCTCACGCACCATCTGATTCCCAAGAGTAGATTACATTTCTCTGGAATCTTCATAAATCTCGGATATGTCCACCCTCTCGATTCCCAATTTCTTTCGTTATTATTTTACTAGGAATCTCTTATTAAAAATATGAATTAACTAGAGGACTTTTGAAACCATAATGTCGTTTTATACTATCTTGCGTATTCAGTTACTGCCAGATTGCTTCACGAAATGCATTGCAGTAAAGATCATAAAAATCACGGAGTCGTAAATTTGTTTATTTCCTTAGTGCATGGAACTTATAAAATCTCATCTTTTTATTGATCGTGTTAAAAAATATTTTTGATTTTTTCCCTTCTAAGCTTGCTTGTATTATTGCTTTGAACAGTATTTCACACTTGGTCACGTTCATAATTCCAGTAAACTACTTACTCTCCTTTCCAATATCCAACCAAACCAAACCCATATGTAATATAATTTTTATCAACCATTGCATATTAGTATGTAGCATTTGAGTATGGTATGCTCGAAGAACGTCAAAGAGCGTATTAAAAAGCTATGCAGCGCACAGATAAAAGATAAATTTTGGTGGCTAATCTCATTAAATATTCAGAAAAAAAGATGATTCTCGCATCGAAAGTGTAACCTCGTAATAAAAATTCTGTGGCTTTTTCAATTTTCCATCACACGTCCATAAATAATATTCACGCTTTTATACAGATACAATCTTGTCAAATTTGGTTTGAAATCTCCTCCCACGATAAAATAAAATTTATAAGTGAAATAGAAAAACATAGCATGCTCAGCGGATAATATGTACCACTTTATGTACACATATTCGCCGTAAAATGAATTAAGGATTTCTTCTTGGAAAAAAATGTGGAAAGTGTGTGCGATGTAACAACAATTTTTTCCTTTGGATAATTGAATAAAATGCCTAAATACATTTTTTCTTGATGATTTGTACAAAAAAATCTTCAGTGGTTTAGGCTTCGTTAAAGATCGCTGATGGCAACCTTGGTCCTTTTTATGTGCTTCATCTCCAATACATTGAATACATACTCTCCATAGATACTTTTTATTCTCGTTCCTTTGCCTCACAATATTCCTGTCAGGAGAAGAAGAGAGAGAGAGAGAGTCTCGGAACGGAACCAGCTAAAGTGGTAATATTACGTTGGGGATGTTACGAAATTTGATCCAATCTTGAAATCTCTTTCAGGCATCAAATCATGATTTCTCGAGCTGGTTTTCCATTCTCATTCCTTGAGGGTCTGACCAGCCAAAAGTAAGAAGAAGGTGGGAGATAAAAAGGTGTGCGGATCTTGACAGATTCCTTTTGAGAGTGTAAAAAGGGCTTAAATGAAAAAAAAATTAATGGTGCTAATGGCAATCAACAGATGGGAGTAGCCTGTAGATTTATTGCCTTTTCCATCCTGATTAAATATGCTTACAGAACGGCTGTAAAATTGGAATTAATTGCAATTTTGGTGTAACGTTGCGCAGATTAAATTAACTACTTTTTCTGATGGACTTCAAGATTGCTTTTGTTGGGAGTACTCAATATTTAAATTTGAAGAAGTAAACAAGCTTTCTTACTTTGAACTTACCTATGCATAAGTAAGTAAGATTAAATATTTATTTGTTACGTAGAAAACAAATTCCAGAGAAAAAAATTTGGTGTAGAAAGCATCTAAAAAATGGAGCAATCTACAATGAAAACATCTGTCCAGTTGATGATGAAAGATGCAGTGCAAACTGCTTTCAAGTTTTCCAGGCATTTAGGGTTAATGTGTAGCCGTGTAGCTATGAACAAGGGACACTTTTGTTCAGTATATAGCTGTTACTGTTCTTGTAAGATTGATTTTTTATTTTGAAAGATACCATTACCCAGTTTTACTTATCTGTTGAAAAAATCAATCCCTCCTTCCAGATCTCTTACAACATTTCCTCCTGTCACACTTGTTACAGAACGCACCCTTTAAATCGAAGATATTTTGATGAACATTGAAACAGAGACCATACATAATTTCTCAGAAGACGAGAAAGAAGGGTCTTTTTCAAAATGTATGTACACATGAATATTTGTTTCACGAGCAGTTGGGACGTAGGGAGTGGCTTGAAAGGGAAAAGTTGAAAATTTGTCCAGAACCGGAGACAAGAGGAAGAGATAATAAACTTCAACAAATTGAGTACAATTCCTGATCGCCTAGGCGTCACTCTGTTTTTTATCTCCTGATAAGAGCCATAAAATAAAAAAAAAACCAATTTTTGGAATTAGGTAATTAATTTTTTTTGAGAAATGTTCTCCATCCACTAATGGCATACTTTCGAAAGGAGTAAATTGCGACAACTGTAACAGGAATCCAATATTCTAATTCTAATTCAGAGTTTAACTATCAATAAAAAGGGATAACAATTGTTATTATTCTTTGAATTCCTTTGAGAAGAGCATTTAAAAAATGTGAAGTCCTCTAATTATGCTTGGACAGTCAGTGGTCATTTAGTTCTTAAAATTTCCATGTTCTGAAACTTTTGCTCATTAAAGGATGTTGATTTTGTCTATAAAATTCGAAGAAAATCCTTTGCTTCTTGCGGAATGCACGTAAGAGATGTGTTTGTAATTTCACCTCTCACAGTTTCAACTTCACACCCACCTAAGCTTAAGTACTAAATGGGCAAATCCAAAGTTGAAATTGAACCAAGAGGGAGAAAAAAGTTTTTTTTCTCGTAATTTGATTCAAACTTAGTTGAAGGAGAGATTATCTAAATGGCAGAGAAACGTAATAGAGAGATGCGAAACAGATTGTGGAAGGAAGAAAAAAGACCTTCTCGTATTAAACACCCCAAATCTTTTCCAGCTCAGCTCAGCTGTAGGTAAAAGTGTGGGTATTTAAAAGTTTCATGGTTCAAATATTAAAGATGGTATTTCAACTTGATACTTACAAATGGGACAGGGTCGAAATGAACGAGTGTGTGTCTTACTCGTCCTCGTACTCGGTTTGGATATTGTAGGTATGTAATAACGATATGCATTTTTGTGGCGAAACGGATAGAATTTCACCAGAAAAAGCGAGTCTTATCAAGATGGCATAGGAAGAAGGTTCGTGCACTCAACTGGAGAAGCAATGGATACGGATAAGTTTTCTGGTCAAACTTTTTTTGTGCATAAGCCCTAATAAATATGTGTGTGCATGAGGAGCAGAACGGATATGAAAAAAGTTTATATGTACGCGTTCTCCTCGAAAGTGGTATCATCCCCTGTAACACTTTCTTTCGAACAGGACAATTTTTTTATGCAACCAAAACCAAGTCCATAGAAGACTAGTAGACCACCCAATGTGGGTGGTTTCCACGAAAAAAGATCGTTAATATGTATCAGGCACCTACATAAAATGAATGTCCTTCGTAGTGTATAGCAAAGGTAATGATAATGAATATTTTTGGACTGGTGGACTGACAAAGGATAAGCTGCAAACCGATACGGACTTTTTTCTCTAATCATTATTATTTTAATTTAGATCTTAAAGAAGATACTGTACGTTTAAAAAACTTTTGTAATTGATTTTACTGGACTGAGCCGAGATTCCTGAGACAAATGAGTGGTCAAAATTAATGCAATCGTCCAAGGAATGAAGTTGTTTAAAAAAAATTCGAATTAAAAATTATTTCAGTATCTTCTCACGGGGCAATGGTAATGCCTGAATGTCTTGCTTCTAGTATATGTACTTCCTTCAAAGTTGAAACTTGAGCAATGTATGACTTGCTCGACTCGATGTTTTGTGTGGTTTTTCGGGAAACGAAAACAGTAAACAAATGAGCCCCTGAGAATTGAATGTTTTTGCGTTAAACCGTGGGCTCGGCTCTCGGCATCACTGGAGAAGATTACGACATGGGGTAAATATGACTTGTAACACTTGCATGTATGCAGTAAAGTAGCATTTTTACATTTTTTCTTCATAATGCCGCTACTCTCTCTCTCTCAGTTCACAAATCATTAACCTAACTTGGCAGCATTACTTTTTTAAGCTGTTGCGTCAACTTAAAGCAACAACTGCAAAACTGCAACTGCCATAGTATCAAGCCACCATGAAAGTAAAACTGCTCTTTTTTATGAATCCTCAATCCCCACAGTCTTGCCTTGAATAGTATGAGGTATAAATATGAAGTGAAAAGCAAGAGTGGAAATTGAATGAGTATGAGATGAGGGAAAGGAGAGTTTATCCAGGAGGAACATGTGACATGTCCAATGTAACGTGTAAATCCGTTCATGAATCCTAAAGAGCTTAACACATGTGACTGGTGCTATTTATTTTTTGTGTTCTTTTCTAACCCATCCATAATATTTTGGTGTTGTGAAATGAATTCATGAGGATGGAGTTTTTTTTAAAGTTTCTCCCTTTTTTTACATGCTCGTGGAATTTATGAATATGTATTTCCACGCCACACCGGAGAGAAGTGCTACGTACAAAAAAACAAGGGTTTTGAAAAACATCATGGATGTTTAATAGTTTTACGAACTAGCATTTTCACTCACTGGATGAATGTGTATTAAAAAGTTATTTAAAATATGTGATGGGCACACACAGTCACTAACTAGCTTATCAGGTTTTGTCCTCTTGCACTACCTAATATATCCTATTTCCATTCTTTATTTCTCGGGATACGTTTGCTGATGCACACAAAACTTGTAAATCTTTCAGGCGCTATGAAGAGATTAAAGCTGTCATATTAAGGGGAAGAAATATTAGGTAGAATATTTTTTATTGCAGTTGATATAGTGGTGGCACATCTTTTCTAAGATATTGTTCGTAAAAAAAAGTTCGACCTTTTATGCACCTTGCGTAATCTCTGTCTTCCTCATTTCCACGAAAATATTTATGCATTCTTATGTATTCGTATTCCTCTTTAGCAACAATGCATTCATTCATAAGAAATTATGAAATTTCGGGCTTCCCTTCTCTTCAGAATTTTAAAATACGCTATATTATATTAGGAGCGTCTCAACACAACTTATATTTTCACTCTGTGGAAAGCATTTAAAAACGTGATTTATATATTTTTTAAATTCGAATGCTTTTTCCTTATAATATATTTTATGGTGACGGATGAAAGAGTAAAAGCATTTTAGTCCTGAAACTTTCAAGTTGAAAAAACAACTTGTCTGAACTTTAAACCCTCATTTCGAAGAAAAATGACAAGCATGTGTTTACATTTCACTTTAAAAGTCTCACTTTTTTTATCTGAAACCATGTCTGTGATATGTCTTTAGTCATTGATAGGTTTGAACTTTGACAGTGCAAAGGCAGCCATGATTTGTACTATTTGTGTAGATGGATTATTTGATGTGTCATTAGTCATTAGAATTTTCTGAATTTAGAGAAGTGATTGCCATATTTATGTATACATCACACAATTTAGCATTTCCTCCCTTGATCTGAAGCCAATTTTTTTTGAGCCGCGATCAAAAATTGTTTACATCATTCTCGAAATAAGATAAACCACATCTAATGATGTAAAAGCATTTTTAGGTGCATTTTTATGAAACAGATCCAATCCAGATCAAGGAATTTTGCTTCCAGGAAAATCTCAAGTAAACATAAACTGTTGAATCATTTAATGAGATGACATTAATCATTTTTTAGGGGCATGAATCATAAATAATATATCATATCACTACTTCCAAATGCGTCAAAAACAGCCAAAAAAAGGTGCAGGTTTGACATGAAGATTTCATTGGAATTACAATTTTCCTGCCATTTGCTGCATTGCATGCAAACGAATAAATACAAAAGCGTAGGTCTTCATTCTGAACAAAATACAAATTGTAATAATAGCCAGGAAAAATGTGCATGAACTAGGATCACAATAGAAATTCTTTCTTTTTCACATGCGAGACATCTCATGAAATCAAGTAAGCATGAAAGAACCAATTTTGCCTAGGAGTTGGAATCTTCATCTTGTTACGATATGTATTATATTCCTTGTTTCTTTCGGCCCGTAGCGAATCTTAAAGCGTAATTTCACGCAACTTCCACATGTTATTAGTCCATCATAATTTAATTCAATTTTTAGAAGAGAAAAATAATAATTGAATTTTCTGCAGGATGAGATAGTTTTGTTGGTAGAGAATGTGCTGGAGCGTGTGAAGGGGTGAACAAGACGTACTAATGCTGGCAGATAGTGTGGATTTGCTGAAGTTTCACTGTTCATGAACAGACTATCATGTAAAATTGTAGATATGTAAGCATGTATGCATTTTTCTGCTTAAAAACATAAACCCATGTGAAATTTCGTCTCAGAACAAATAATTTTTTACAAGAAAAATTCAGTATTGTATTATCGTGTTGGTCGAAGTTAAGCTCACTCACTGACAAGTCATTACAAAAAAATGTGAAATACTCGAGAGAAAATAACGAGAGAGGAAATGAACTTTCATCAAAAGTGGCATTTTAAAAATATCTGGGGCTGAATATTAAAATTTGGCAGACGGAGGCATTACTAGTCTCGTCACAAGCCATTCAATATTATTATATGAGTCACAAACATGATATTACCTATGCTCGTGACTTTTACTGAAGTCATCGAGGCGATGTCACCATCACTGACCAACATTTCTCTGAAAATGAATTTAGAGCTCGGGCACGGCCTACTACAGCTTACAGACTAAAGACCCAACCCATCTGTAATTTGCTTCTTTGTTCCTTCACTCTGACGTAATATTTTCCAGAATGGTTTCCGGTTTAGCAATACAATATACAATGCTCATAAATATTATCTGGAGTTAGGACATGGACGTGGTAGTTTTTTGTTGTGTTAGGACTGCAATTAAAATTTACCTCCGTGAAATTGGAACTAGTCTTCAGCATAGCATGGGCATACGCATTACATATTATGTACGTCGTCTTTTATCTTTACTGTAGCAGCGATACTGATGATGATGATGTTGATTGTACAAGACTTTTTCACGATTGATTGCATAAAATAGACAAATAGAAGGATTTGTATATACGTGATGCGATATCTTTTTTTCCAAACACTCATCCCATTTCCAAGCCACACAAATAAAAACACTTAAAAATGAACATTAGGGCAATAAATCGCTCGAATTATCTTTGTGTACCATCATCAAAAGCAAATCTTAAATGGTGTAATGCGTAGATTCAGAGAAGAAGAAAAAATTGATTTAAACTAAACTACTCTTGTTTTATGCATGCATGTGGCATGGCATGGTTGTCCCTGTATAGAATCCCACCCCACCCTCAGAATATCACTATGATTTTTTTATATCAAATGCCTTTTTACAGTGAAATATTAAAGAAAATCGTGATATTCGTATGCATAGAGTGAGCTCTTTCCGAGAAGGTATTCGTTATCTCAATATTATGATACGGTATAAATGCAAAAGAGGTTCGTTCGGCTAGGCTTTCGGTTCCTTTGAATCTAACAATCCGCGAAGCAAACTGCAACATTTTCCCTTTATCTCTAGTGCACACCAAAAAGCAATGACGTTTTTTTTCGTCGACGAGCAAACAAATAAAAATGCATACACTTATGGAGAGACGCTATCAAATGTTCCGTGGTTTTCTCATATGTGCTTAACATGATTTTCAAATAATTCTTCCATAAAAGTCCAATCTTTCTTTGCTTGCGACATCGTTCCTTTAATTTACATGGTTATCTTAATTACCCTTATTATTTTCTCAGACTGTGGGCCCACTCAAGTACAGAGTCCAGTTCGTGAGGGAATCCATCGCATCGCATATCGCATCACTATTTTTATAAATTCCTTTCTTGCTTTTGCTCGCAAGATTTGCTTTTTCAATCAACGTCACAGCAGCATTAGATGTAGGTATCCTCCTCCTCCCCGAAAGCAAGTCTCAAACAAGAGATAATAATGGTTTTATGATGATACACTTACTCAAAGCGACACGGACATTATGCGAATGCAAGATGTTTGTAATTCAATGAGACGATCATGCACTAAACTAAAGCGTGGGCTTTTACATTTTCTATTCTTTTCATTTGAGTGGAAAACTGAAAAGCATAAGAGAAAAAAAAGTAAATATGTTTATATAAAAACAGTCGCGCATTTCCATCTCTAAAAATCTTGAAATATTTCCTCCGTTGTTGGTGTTTGAAAGAACTCAGCTCAGGAAAATGGAATTCCGCTTCATTCTTTTCGCTCAGAGTGAATATCTCCGGTGGAGTTGTGAAAGAAAAGACACAAAGGGATGAATTAAGGTATTATATAGGATTTGAACTATGGCAACTGAGAAATGACTAACGATAAGCAGGAAAAGCAAGGAGCAACATCTTTCCTCGATTTCAGCCTTACTTACTTGATGTCAAGTATGATAACATAATACGGCCTGTGTACTTAATTGCTATGTGATACGCCAGCTTGCAACAAAAGAATAGAAAGCGGCAGCGGTGGTGGTAGTGGTGGTGGAAGGAAAAATGTATGCGTATCACATCGTATCGTATCGGCTCCAGAGGAAAATGTCAAAGTAGAATAATAGAATTGTATAAAAATGGCATACCAAAAGATATATATTTTGTTAGATAAGAATAAAAAAGGTGGACTTTAGGTAGAATCACCAGGACAGGACCAGTACCAGTAGCCGTACCTAGTGCAAGTATTATAAGTACTAAAGCCTCTTCTTCGTCGTCTTCCTCCCTCATTTGGAACTACTGCTGGTCGATGGTCTAGTCGAGTCCTGGAATTGACCATTATCTTTTACCAGAATAAGAGAGATACCATTTACAAAGCTGAAATAGGATTGTAAATAGAAGTAAATGGATGGCCACTTTATTGTTCAATGGTTATATCAGGGAAAAAAACCCTTGGTTGCTTATCTTTTCTTTACACAGACTTTTGCCTCAGTTTACTTAAGAACTGGACTTGGATCATTGAATAGAGCTGGAAATGGTTCTTTGATAGAAAATAAAAATCGGTCCTTTTAGAGAGTGAGTGAGTGAGGATGATGACGATGATCTTCGTAGACATTTCAATGAACTTTTTCAAAAGATGGAATGAAATGAGCTCCGTCCCAAAAGAGTATCTAATGCAGAGAGAGAGAGAGAGAGAGAGAGAGCAGACCAGAGTTCAAGTGAGGTGTATCGGATGACTGCCTTTGTTGTCCCGATCATAATCTCCACATTTTCGTGTCAAGTTAATGGATGGCTCCAGTCAATGGCTTTGGCCGGTTTCAGGCGTTCAAATAGCTAATGATAAAACACATTTCGTATATATGTTTTTTATTCGACTTCAATTTATGTGTGAATATACATCTTCCAATATTTCATTGCGGACTGCACTGCATACACCTCACATTGCAAAATATGCATATACATTCCTAGTTCCTACCAATTCTTCAAAGGTATTCATGAGAATGGAATGCATACGACAAGTATTTTATCTTCTAGAATATTACCAATGAAAATTATTTTTAAAATTCAAGGCAATTTCTTTGCATAAGTCTTTCTGAATTACTTTTACATTCATGTTATTTCATTATTTCCATCATAGTTATTTACTTAAGAGATTAACAAAATAAAGCCGAACTGTTTAGGAGGCTTAGACTTGGCTTTTTACGTTCATCAAAGACAATAACACAATTTCATGAAACCGCTCCCACCTTCTTTGTTTATGTCTTAAAATATTTAAGCATGGAAAATCTTATTTATTACATTCTACGCAGCACATAACGCTAAACTTAAATCTGATACATATTTAGCTAAAACTGGCTGGGAAGTAAAAGTCAAAGTTACATAAACACAATTAATTCGCTACTTAATCAAATGGTTTACATTTGCCACACACAAAGATTTTAAAAGAGTGACAGTTTTAAATTGACAAAATCATTTAAACTACGCAGTTTGTTTTTGAAAGTGAAAGCCATGACTTGAATTGTTTATTTAAATGCAATTCAAACGGAATGACTTCGGTAGCGGCGGTATTAGTCTATATTACTACTTCATTTTCGTTCCTGGAATCTATTATCTCCATTTTTATTCTCATTCTGGGGTCAGTTCATCGGCTCACATCAAGACATCAATCGAATATTACACGACTTAGGTAAAATGGATTAACTCATGCAATGAAAAAAATGGTTTCTTCATTTCATCAGAATTTGCTTTATGTTTTGAGTTTACATTAGGTACTTTTCTCTTGAATGTTTAACGATTGCATATTATATTCTCCCTGATCCGTGCAACTTTTAGCTCTAAGGCGGTTACAAATGATATGATGTTATGAAATGTTGCCTTGTTTACCGATCAAATACAAAAAGTGGATAGTTTTGTCTGCCTTCCAAACAAATAACTTCCTTCCTGATATAGATTGTAAAATTATGTACCATTAAGCATCAACAAATAAGTAATACATAATAATACTTTTCCAGTAACGGAAATGGTAAAGAGAGGAAAAGGGAAACTGCTGTACTGACTGATATTCTCGAGTTTTTAGTGTAATTAATGAGGAAAAGTCGAGTAATTTTGTTCATTAATCCCTGGAAGCAATATTGTGTACGCATATCAAGATCCATTCCGTGCTCTCTACCAGTATCAGCAACCATACCGTAACAGACAATGTATCTAATAATAACCATTTACTCCACATTATTCAAATGAAGAAAGTACAGTGAAATATCCGCGAAGGGAGTAGAAACTTCATCGGAAAGCAAATAGCTTGTTTCATCCCTCGTACTCATACTTGAGTATTTATTCCAAACTTTTTTTCCTAATCTAGGGAGATATGGATACATCGAGAAGTAAAGTAAGCGAGAAGATCGAATGGAGGACGTGGAGTGTATATTATTACTTCTCACAGCGGTGTTTACATAAGTAGCTTGAAAAATAACTGCGGTACGGCTTAATATAATTCAGTTCGGTGTTTATGATCGAAGAAGAGACTTTCTTTTCATAAATATGGAGCTTCATAGCCAGAGCCGAGCTCGAGCTCAACATTTTCTCTGATGGACATCGCATTATGGCTTCCATGATGCATAAATGTAAGCGGAGTGCGTATGTATTCACATTCACACTCACTTGTCTAAATAAACAGAACAATTTACACATCAAAAAATTATTATGTATTATTTGTTGCTACTCCATAGCTACTGGATAATTTACACTGGTGGTGCTGCATATTTATAATATTTGCTTTTTCGTTGAAGTTTGGTGGACACTCCATTTTTTACGTAAGGCAGCCAGTAAGAGATTGGATTGGGGCTGACTTAACGAGTCTTGAAATCTCCCTCTCCCGTTTCTGTTAATGCAAAATTTCTAGCGTTTTTAGTATACCTTGACTCCGCGAGTAAATATACTGCTTTGCATTGCAGGGGTGATTAATTAACACGAACTAATGAATTCGCTAATGTTATCATATCGGATGTAGTAGATGGGGAGCAAATTAAAATTAAGGTGCATTTTTGCGGTTGACGCCATTATTATTAAAAATCTACCTCGGCAGTAAATCAACGGAATACGAAATTTTTTTTTCGAATCAGGATATTATGACTACGACAGCCATACCCTGTGAACAATATGAAAAAGCGTAATCCAAGTCTGTCCATAATTTATTTCGATAGCGGTTCTCTAGTTTTAGTCCCGAGAAGGTATCTAAGTACATGTCCAGCATAACAAGCATTTTTTTGTATCTCATTAATTACCTAGGCCATGGACTGCTTTTCTATGTGTGCAGATGAATTTTTGTTTGAATTCTCATTAGTCCAAATGATTTGAATTAGTGGAAAGTTAAACCCTTTTTGATGCATACCTAAATGCATTTTTTACACATCAACCGATCAACCCTTCTCAGAGATCAGAGATGCAAATTTTTGTTTTGCTTATATTGCATTCAAATCCAATCCAGTTATTTAAAGTACATATATACTTTCATCGGCGAGGAATAAAATAACTGGCCAAAAGAACTAGAAGTTCATTATGCAATTTCATTGCCGAGATAATAATAGAGTTTTAGTTTATCCATGACGATAATGATAGGAACACACACACATACGTCGTTCAAAAAGGAAAGATGATGGAAGTAGAGCAATTTTTTTTTATATTTCATTTCATATCCATTATATGGACCTCCTAAGAATAAAGGCATAGGAGAGAATATTGGAGCACGTTCGTCTATCTCAACCCATCCATCTTTCCATTAATCCATTCCGTGCCATTGCTTCAACAATGTATTTATGCATAATATAAGAAAAAAATCTCCAGCATCCTCATATTATTATTATCATCATCATCCCCCCTTGAAAATATTTTTATTTAAAAAAAAGTAGTAGTAGATAGATAGATGGTATTAAAGTCGAGAAAGCGAAAAGAAGTTCTCCCTCTTCTTCAGCAAGTATAGAATATTATTATTATTGAGCTTTCTTTAATTTTGCGTTCACAGTTCACGTAGCGTAATGCTATCACTTTTTCCTATGCTGCTTCCTCCACTCCAATACTCTCATGGCTTTAACTTCAGTTTATTTTCTCTGTTGAATCTGCTGTTATTATTATTTCTGGTGGTAGTGCAGTGGTAGTAGAAGTCGTGGTAGTGGTGGTGGATGGAGCTGCTATCACGATACCATAAGAAAAGGACGAGGACGACAACAACGTCCACGCAATCTTTACAATGATGAAGGAAATGGTAACCCTAAATTTCCTGAGGGTTTTATTCATGTCTGTTGTAATCTTCTCAGGTCTTCTTCTTCATCTTCTCCTCTTCTTTCATATATGCGAGCATACATGCATATTATATGTATGTATTTTTTCCAGAACTGAACTACCAAGGAGGGTAAAGCCGAAAACCGAAGCAGCATTATATACGTATCCATTTTTTTTGGATGGAGGAACACTTAAAGAAAACAAGAGTAGTAGTATTTCGAGTCGAAAAGGAGAGAAGACGTAAAGCAGTTCCTGCATTATTATTATTCCCCTTGTTTAGTTTGCTTAACTCACCCTTCTCCTTCAGCTCCCATGTTCTGAGTGAAGAAGGACTTACGATATGTCATGGTATTTACGACTATGTGATGAGTACGAGAGGACGACGTTGACGACGCTGTTGCTGTTCCGTTCAACATTCTTAACGTCGTCGCACAAAAATACATATATACATGCAATACGTACATGCATACACGCATTTTTCGAAAATAAAAGGAAAAAAAATATTCGGGGATGAGGATGGATGGCAACGGCAACGAGATTCTTTTTAAACTTTACCCTCTCTGCGTCATCATCATCCTATCCTCCGGTTTACTCACTTCATCTAAAACTTCCTTTTTACACGGATTGCTCTTTTCAAAGAAATCAAAAAGAAAGGTCTTTTTCTTTCTCGCTCTCGACTACTTGCTTGCTTGCTGACTTTAGTTACACTCTTTTCAATTGCAATCTCAAATATTGGAATGGCGCACACGAAAATATTATTCGAATCGATCTATCTTGAAAGATCTCTCGATACTATTTTATAAAATCATCATAGAAAAAAATGTGTACAATGAAGTGCTTAAAAAGAATGTCTGCATTTTACTTCGTGCAGTGAAGTGGAGTGAGTGTGTAGGGTGCATACACACACTCACACACACAAAAGAGATTTTCGGGTTTTTGTACTTCTTCATAAAACTACATATATCTGATTTCTATCGCCCGCACACTACTCTCAACTTTGACAACTACATTGGTAAAAAAATATAGAGAAATTCTGTATGTATGTATGTGCGCGGCAGATTGACAATCAAACTGTTGAATGCTGAACTTTACGCTCTTGTCAAACAATATGTTCAATGTTTCCTTTCCAGAAATGTATTTATTTATCATGGAAAAAATACACAAATTTTTCTAAAGCCAGCAAACTCCAGTATCAGATTTCAAAGGGAAAATGTTTAGATTTTACAAGTAAGTAAAAAAGTGTAGTTTCTTTTTTTTCACAATTTTTACTTTTAGAAAATACTACCCCGCTCTTTAGCTTTCATCCCTTCTTTAGTTTTAGCATTTAGATAAAGTTGCATAATACATACCTATTTCCTACAGGATTTCGCTTGCGGGATGGAAAAGGGTAAGAAAAAAGGTATGATAATGAAAATGAGGCAGACACAAAGAAATATTTTTCCATCTAAATCAATTTATTGAATACACTTACTTTTTTTTGTCAGTTGTTTAAAATGAAGTTTGACTGGTGAACTGGCTCACACACACACATACACATGCATCTCTTTTTTTCAGCTTTTTATGTTTAAAAACAATACTTAATGGTATTTAAGCATTATGTAATGTAAGAAATTGCGCCAATTGAAACTACATATTACGGGTAATAATAGACTATTTTCCCCCACTGAATGAAATAAACCATTATCATTACAATCTCGTACTTCCTCTTGCCTTTTTTCCACCACGAAAAGAATGAGAAGAGGAGCCCCTTCGAATTTTATGCAGTATCCTGGACTATGCAATGCACTGATGATGATGATGATGATATGAAATGAGACTTATTATTATTATTGATATTGCTATAATTTACACGGGACATGCAGTAGTGTAACGTAACACAACAACATATGTTTCACCATTTTTTATTTTCATTCGAGTTCGAAGGGAAACTTTTTTAGAAACAGGCCATACAAAGTTTCTTTTTTCTAATCTGTTTGGTTGGTTGGTGTTGGTGCTGGCTGGTGTTGTTATTTGTGTTTGTAAACGCGGCTTATGAATTCGTATTTGATGAGAGTGTTTTTGCTGCGTTCACTTTTTTTGTGTGCTCCGCTTTTTAAAAATGATCCTTGATTTTCCTTAATAACCACCTGAGTTGTCAGAGAGCAGCTGTTTCACCGTCCATATCAAATTATCTCGGTATAAACTTACAAAGTTTGCTCATGAAATTGCATTAGAGGAATTAGCAATCAGTTCCCCTCACACTCCTCCTCTTGTCTTGTCTCTAAAATTAATGCATTGAAGCGAGTGGGGGAGAAGAAGGAGTCAAGCTTGGCATAAGGAAACTTTTTTTAACTTCCAAGTTCTTCTTCAAAGCCTGCAAAAAAATAAAGCGGAAAAGGAGGAAAAATCTTTCTCCATCTCGATCTTGATCCTCCCTCATAACCAAATAATAACAAAGATTTAGTCATTTTGATGCTCCTTGACTTGTATTTTCAGCTTTTATCTCTCATGTCATTATTATATTCCTTCCTTAGCTCAGCAGACCTTTTTACTACATTCCAGCAGCCACAAAATCGCTTTACTTTGTTGTGTTCCGAGAGGTAGACAATTATGATGACGATGATGATGATGATAGTAAGTGGAAATGCATCCTGGTGTGAAGGTTTAAAGGGTTAGATGTGTTTTTAGCCTCCTTCGTACAAACACATTGCCTTCGGTGCTATACACTCGTGTGGGGTGAAAGAGAAAATTTTCATTTTCAGCCTCAACCACACACACAGTACACCGTCTCAGAACGCGAAGAACGAACGATGGCATGCATAGTGCTGGGCTGGGGACAAGGAAAAATTGAGTGAGTGTATTGCATTTATTTTCTCTTTATTTGATTCGCTTGTAGTTTTACCGCCATCACCATCATCATCGTCCTCCTCACGTAAGTGGAGTATATAGCTCTCTGTAGGAATGAAACAGTGGCGAGAGAAATAAAAAAGAGAAATTCTGGTGAAAGCTAAAGGCTTGCTTCGCTTTATGTTAATGCTATTTCCATCCAAATAGACAGGGAAAATTGCATCACTATCAACCCTTATGTGGGAACACACACTGGGAAAAATGTCATTTCAGATACTTATGGAGAAAAAAACATTTACCTTATTTTCGCCTCCAATGGTTCTTTACGGGAAAATTCTCAGGAATGGCTGATAAATACAATTGTCCTCATTTCCATGGGAACATTTTGCATTTGGTCCACCGATTTCGAGTTTGTTGACTCTTCATGGAAGTAGTGCTGGCTGAACTGCGTAGGCACATCAGAAAAATACCTAGATAAGATGATTTAGTCCTATGGAAATACAAGTTAAGATGTCGCGCGTGGTCTGGATTAAATCCTGAGAGTCTGAGTAGATAAATTTGTCAGCTTTCGTTAAAAATTTGCTAAAAGAGTTCATAAATCAGCCTTTCAACCCCTAAGCTTACTTTTTCTAATTGCGATAAGCAAAATAAATGTATGCATTGCTGCAAAAAATTGGTTGTGATTGGCAATCGAAGATGCTGTCGCTTTGTCGTAAAAAACCGGCACAGGCACAGGGTAAGGCAATGTTTTTTTTACTGGTATGCGTCACTTAAGAGTTTTCTTGAATTGGCATTTTCTTGGGTGTTCATTTTCATTCATGTGGCTTACATTTTTTCACTCAACTACGTGCCAGGAAACTTTGGTTTTTTTCAATTAAAATTGGCACATTGTCAAATAAAATGCCCACGAGGCTTAGCAATTCTTTGCAGAAAAGCCGAAACTTTCTTAATCACCAAAGTGTGCATTGGGACTGTTATTCTATAATGATGTTGATATTTTCCGCTAAATGTTTTGAGTCATCCTGGCAAAAGGTTTTAAATTTTAGAGACAAGTTTTTTTGTAATTTTTTTACAAAAAACGTTTGTACCAATTCACCCTTGGAGGCAAGAGGTAAAGATACGTGGGACCTTGCATTTAGGCCTGAAGTATTTATATTAGATAAGTATGTAGATGCATTTTTAAAAGCTAAATTGCAGCCCCTCAGAAAATGGCATCTAAATGTATGCAGATTTCTTTTTATGCATTTGGGTCAATATAAAAGATGTAAGAATGCATTTCAATTTTATTTGACTTGCCTCATTCAAAATTTTATGCAATTCATTACTACAATAATCGTGATACTACAAGTCGTCAGATAAACGATACCATACCATCTTTTTTGAATCGCAATCAACAATTCTAAAAAATAAGCTAATGTCAATTTTTATTTGGATGTAATTCTCCACAGCTCATAGTACTACTTAAAATCTGTAAAAGGGCCTTTATATATTTTACTTCCGGTAAACTTTTATTCATGACATGAGGCAGGCTAGTCCTTGGGTCAGCATTAAACTGTACGGTCATAATTTTTTCCTCGTAAACATAATGAAAATTCAGGATACTTCCCCCTATTTCCCAGGAGTATGTCTCATGTATAGATTTATCAAATGGCTACAATAAATTTCCGCCGTACGTTACGGGTACGATATCCATTTCGGGTAGCTCCTTCCAAAGATGCAACTTCCAAAATAATATGCAATGAACGTACGTATTTTGTAGGTATATAACTATAACTGCACCTCTGTGGAAAGCGTGCTGGTTTCTTCAGTGACAGAATTTTTTTCCTCCTCCTGCTCCTGCTGTAGAGGAGGTTTGTGGAAGGCAAAGTTTTTTATTTAAAAGGAAGGAATCAGTGCCATTCTCTGCGACAAGAAATAAACGAGCAAGTCATTTCCCCTGCTTCCATAAAAATTGCTCCTTATACACCATTCCCAAAGGACAGTCTTTTGAAAAAAAGCGAAAAAAGAGAAAATTTTTTCACCCTTCCTTTCACACTTCCGCGATGAGGGTAGATTAGTATACTACGTTGAGAGTAGCGTGTTCCTACAAGTTTATATGACTTTTATTCCAGTATCAAAATATAAGAAAGAAGTACGGTTTTTTTGTGGCGTGCTTCGTGCTTGGTCTTCACGCATTTTTAGCAAAACACACACGCCTGATGACATTCTCTGGAAATATTATTGTGGTAATAATAACTAAAATTTTGTGTGAGAAGAAATGATGCTTTTGAAAATTCAGCTGCTCGTAATAACACAGAAGTAAATTAAGTAGTGTAGTGTCGTGAATGTTAGTAATGTTTAGTTTACTTTTCGACTTTCTACGCTTTCTAAGCTTCTTCGTAAGTTTCGACGAAGAAAATGGGCTGTTGCTGTTGCAAGATGAAGAGCCTAAATGAAATTAAAAATATAATAAAAGTTGAAGTTATCCCAGCAAAATTTTATTCTCTATGTGGACGTTAATTATTTCGCTAATAATTACTATGTATTGATTTCTTTCTTCTCATTCTGAGGAGAACAAAGAGATTTCTTATTTCTGAGTCACAAATTAGAGTTTCTGTGTTTTTTTTTGAGAAATTTTACATCTAATCTACGTAGGTACTTCAATTCATTTTATGGTATGTATTGATGTTGTTGGTGCATATTACGTATGTACATGAATGCGATTGCACAGAAAAAAAAGTTTTGTCATTGCGTGTTCGATACAAGAGATTCTGCTACTGATTACCCCTTCCTGAGTGAGTACACAATCAAATCAACTCATTTTTGCTCCCTCCTCATCTCATCTCGGGGAAAAAATCCCCGCCATTTACCGTTTATCCACTTATTTTTATTGATTATATTCCTCAAGGATCAATTCGGGACAAAAGGTTTAAATGCGATTTAAAATTTATTTTGTAATAAGCCCGCAATACAATACAATAGAATGAATCTCCTCAACCCTCACGCTCAAAATCAGAGTCATCTCATCACATCACTACTATTATCATTATTTAAGTTGTTTTTTTGGAAGAGTGATATCAAAAGACAAGCGAAGCCAAGCCACGTGTGTCTCTTCATTTCATGACTTTATAAATTTCACTAGCGTAGCGTTGTTAGTTGTTGCGTATGAATAATAGAAGAAGCTCCGTCGGGGATTATGGTGAATATAGATGTGTCATCATTGAGTAACACATTCCTTAATGATTTCACTTGGAAATTGTATACTTTTATGATGATCAGATCATGATGATGATGATACGCAATGCCCTGGCATTACTCATTGCGGAAGAGTAATAATAATGATAATGTGCACGCTTTTTACAATTCTACCTTGGATTGCAAATGCATTCAGCATTATTGTGATTTCAGCTTTTTTAAAAGCGTCTTTCTTCAATCATAAAATGGAAAATTATTATTGAAATGGTGCATATATATTTGTTTGTTGTTGCCACCGTATTTTCTTCAACTTGTTGTTCAGCTTTCTTTTGAAGTGGAATTCAGTGACGATGGTGACGTTGTTGGTTGTACATATCATCCAGTAGTTTCGATTCGAGCAAAGCAAAGTCATCCTTGGAGAATGCCATGCAATTCCAATAGATTTTCAACGAGATAAGATAGAGAAAGAGAGAGAGAGGGAGGGTGGATGAATGAATTCATATCATGGTGAGAAAGCAAGAAAATAGGGTATAAAGCAATGTCGGTGACAGCCATTTCACATGATGATGAGGAGGATGAGGGGTAGAAATAAGAAGGGTTCATCAAGTATGATTTTTCTTCGTCTTACTTCGTCTCTCCAACCTTACCAAGCCCAGTCGAAAGATAAGCAGGAGTGTGTTCATGTAAAACGATCTAAGGAAAAAGAAGCATTCTCCGAATCCAATGCGAACCTCTGTATAATAATCGCCAACAACAGCATAATATCTGGTTTCGCCACATCTGAACGTATGAACGATCCTTTTTCTTCATCCCCTAGAAAAAAACCAACAATAATGCAACGTAACAATTCCTCGTTTTCCACCAAGCCATGCCAAGAGAAGAGTATCATCAAAGCTGAAATGTTGTGGAAATAAAAGAAGAAGGGGATCGCAGCCATCCCCTCACCATAAAAATCTCTTCTCATGCGATAGCTATACAGTAGGTAGTAGTATGCCTTGCTGCCAGAATCGAAAAAGCATTTTCCATCCATCCATCGTGCTAAGCAACGCATTTTTATACTCGGAGAATGCATTCAATTCAGAAGACTTTATTCCAAAGCAATAAGTAATGAGAGTATATACACCACCATGAAATAAGATTGAAAGAGCGAAGAATACAGATGCATTTTTGGTTACCTATATTTTCCAGCCGATGTTTTTGTTCAACCTCCTTCCGTTTCTGTTTGTATTCATTCAAAGTGAGTGAGTGAGTGCACTGCGTCTGCATTGCAACTTTAACTTGCCCCTTCTTACTTACTTCTTCTATTTCTTTATTCGATTTAGGCATGGGCTGGGTAGGTACATAAAAACTTACTTAGATAGTCGCATAAAAATGCATCAAGAAAAGAGGAAAGAAAGAAAAAATGTAAAGAAAACGAAATAGGAGCCTCAACTCAACTTCACTTTCGAAAAAAGCTTTAGCTTTTGGCCAACTGGGATATTTATTCAGTGAAAGAAGTGAGTTGGCTGTAGTTTACAACAATTTTTTAAAGAGAGAAGAAGAAGAGCTGAAGTGCTCAAAGAATGAGAAAAATGCACACAATAATACAAGTAGCCAGTTAAGCTACGAAAAGGGGCTTGTTGGCAAGCCAGCAATCATTAATGTAATGCAATAGGAAAAAAACGAGACGACCAAGACCAAACCAGCGTTAGACTTGGAGGGATAAAGAGCACACTGTTTTTTCCTCACTGGAGAAGAAAAAACGCAGGAGTAAACGAGGCACGGTTTTTCTCTCCGTTTTAGTGAAACGAACGAACGGATTCACACAGGGACAAAATGTATTACGCTTCATTCCAGTTGATCCAGCGGCAACTAGTACAGCACTGAAATGGAAAGCTTATGAGCGCAGCATTTCAGTCTTGTCAAATGTTTCCATGCTGCTGTGTGTGTGATTCTGGAGAAGCGTTTTTTTCTGCTTGAACCAAACCACCACAAGCTACAAGAATACGGCTACAGAAGACCAACCACCACCACCATAAAAACCAGTTCAGCTTCAGCTTTTTACGAAGGTATTCAAGCCGCCCCAGTATATTGGGAAAATATCAAAGTAGAAGAGTAGATAAATATGCATGGCTTAAAAAATGCTGAAAAAAGTGGCAAGTGTAGAGCGAGCGAGCAGGGAAAGAAGGAGCATTGATGATGATGGCAGCAAAGCCAGAGCAGGCAGCAAACTTACATTGAAACAGCGTTCATTGAGACTAGTCAAGTCAGTTCCCTTCCAGAGTTTGTGAAAAGCAGACAGTGTGCTACGCTGCTCCTCATCAAACTTGTTTCCCATGGTCAAACTCATCCTACAGCCAATAATTTTTCCTTCTTTATCTCGACATGAGAAGAAGCTTAAAAAGTTTTTCAGAACTGATTGTGTGAGTTTTTTGTGACTTGTTTGTTCGAAGAATATTATCACGGTTGCTTAAATCAGGCAATTTTTAAAATTGTAAGTCTATGTTTAGTGGATGGGCAATACTAACAAATAGATAGTTTGGATAATTTCAGGACAAAAATTTGCCCTCTTCACAATTGCAATTTGGAGCAGCAGTCCTTTTTTTATTTTCTAGACGGTCATTGGTGATGACTAGAGGTGTAAAAGTGCAAATAAAACTGTCATTGAACAGCTCCTCAAAACTGTCACAGGATTGCTGGACATCTTCTTCTTCTTCAATTTCCTGCCGAGTATAACAAATTTTATGAAAGAAAAGGAAGTGAGGATTCACTTTGCAATCTTTTAGAATTGACAAACTGAGTTGAAATGCTGTAAGAATTGATTTTACCTTTTGGAGAGGACATCCTGGCCTCACATAAGAAATCTTCGAGTTTTTTGTAGTTACGTCAATCTGAAAACTTTGTTTTTACAATTTACGCAATAAGAAAAGAGAATTGGATTTTTCATATTATGAGACAAATATCTAAAAAGCACATGAGAAAGAAATAAGAATATTGGAAAATGTTTCCAAAAGTGATTGTGCGTTTCAACCTAATTCTCTGTTTGATTTCCTTACTCTTTATCTTCGGGTCTTTTTGATTCGGGGGTTAAGTATATAATTTGAGTTCGTCAAATTCACCTTACTTTACTTGCACTGCACAAGTGACAGTTTGTTGTTGAAAATAAAGTGTTCCCTCGGATTCAATATTATCATTATCTCTCAATATCGAATGACATTGCGTGTTTCACCAAAACTGAAATAAAATTCATTCACGCTATAAAGTGTAATCTGATTTTTCATTTATTATTTTCTCTTTGTGAGTTTTGTTTCGTTGACTCCCACAAACGAAGAATTTCTAAGACCAAGTTGAATGTGAAGTTTCGTCGAGCATTTCATGTAATAATAAGGAAAACAAAGAAACTTACTGAAGTCGTGTGCACAGTATTTTTAAGACAACCGCATTTGAGTATTTTATGCTAGATAGTAGTGAAAATTTAATTGGTTTACAAACCTTCTGCTTATAAATGAATCATCTATGAAGAATTCATGACGGTCTTAGTCTTCCCAAAAAGAAAATTGAAGAATCCTATCCTAAAAGAATATACATAAGAAGATTGTGTAACTGAGTCCCACAAAGGAGTTTTGATTGCAAATCGTGCAATACAAGAAGTGTTTCGTTTTTTTATTGATGAGCTAGATTGTTTTGGAACCAGCCACCAAATCAACATTAAACTGATTTCCAGGGTTTTTATAGATCATAGTGCGTCATAAAAATACGATATGCCATAAAGATTCCTATTTTTTACATTTTTACAGTGTAAAAGTGACGTGAATTCGATAAAGAAAGTTGCTGAACATTTTTACTGAAGTTCTTGTACGCATGTACCAAACAAAAGTGCTTTTTTGTTTAGTGTGAAAATCGCAATGAAAATATAATAATTTCTGTGAAGGGAAGTTTGGACCAGGTTATGACGGTAAGTGTTTGCGCCTGAATTATCTATTTAAGTAATTAGTCTTACTTACCTGTTGAGATATAATGGCAATGTAAAGATGAGCCGTAAGTTTGACCTTTATCATTATTACATCATGCATGGCTCGACTCTACTCGACTCTTTGCTTCAGGACATTCTTTTATCGCAACAACTTTTTTTTACCATTTGCCATGTCACAGAGACTAGACAAAAGCCGTTGGAGGTTTTCCTTGTACTTGAGAGATATCTTGAGAAGAGATACGCTGTCTGCTTTTGTATCTTTCATTTTCTGATTGCACCTATCTTGTTTCCGGGTACATGACAAGAAAGGTGTACATTAGATTTCGCTGAGAAAGTACGTAGCTCAGTCATAGTCATGCCAGTGTCTCAGCTCTGCTCAGACTTCTTTTTTTGGTCCTATGAACTGAAGTGACTTGACTTGACTGTCACTAACGAGGATTTTTTCTCTCCTTTTTGCTCCCTTCATCAAGCGCTCCTTTTCCCAGGAAAGTTGTTAATTTTCCCCATGAATGAGGAAGGATTGTGGGAAAATCTACACTTAAATCTTACCTTTTCGTTATCTAATAAAATTTTTCATCTCGCCGAGACAAGGGAAGCAATAAGGTATCTAAAGGGAAGCTTTGCACTCACTTGTAAAACGAAAGGGGTAACATTACGGCGACAGGTGAAAATATGGCTGGTTTCCCTGAACGCCTTCCTCTTGCTTAATGAAAGCCAAGCCACACATTCCATTCATTGTTCATTCGTATGTGAGTTTGAAAATATGTATATTTTACTGGGATTTCAATAATGAAATTTTCTTTGGTTACATGAATCAATTTCAACAGGTTATGTTATGAATCCATAACAGTATGCAGTGAGTGAATATGAAGGTGAAGGGTGCTAAATCCCATGGTTAGGAAAAATTCGGAGGGAATCCCGTAAGGACACAATGCCCACCTATGCGCTACTTTTAGCCAAGACGATTAGTATTCAAAAATTACTAAACTATTTCTATCCGACTTGCTTATTTAAAATATCCGGTCGGATTTTGCATCACGTTAGTATTAATGCTTTGGATACCTGTACTCCCTCTCTTCCTTTTTTAATTTCTTTCTACAAATTCTAAACTTTTTACTCCCGTTTGTATTTTTACTAGAAAATTCATTTAAAATTTATCGTGCTCGTGCGTTTGCTTGTAGTGCGTAGTTGGCCTACGGTTGCACGGTCTCTAGTATGAGCAGTAATCCAATGATTTCTGGCAATATCCTATCAACCTTATATAAAGCCTTGACGTTTGTCCATTCTCCACAAGCAAGTACTCCTGAATCCTGAACTAAATATTGTATTGGACTGGACTGAAACTGTTGTAGATGCATGGTCCGGCAAATAGCAAAAGCCGTTTAATTAAAAGCTTTCAAGCAAATACTTTTAAGGGTGAGTAGTAGTGAGTGTCCAGTTATGTTATGCAATGGGTTATTTATGCCTTGCATGACGTGACGTAATGTAATTCCACTTACACAGCATCAACAACCAAATCCAGTCCATGTCTCACACGGATTACTCAAAAAATCAATCAGGCTCTACGCAGGAATTCTTTTGGTCTAGCGACCTTAAGGACTGACTGGGCAAAAAAAGGTGCGGTGGCTTGTTGAGATTTTGCGACGTAGTTTTCATACACGTACGGTTGAATAGAAATTATGGAAAAAGTACCTAGGTAGTTGCATTAGTCGGACGGAGTGGTTGCTTAAAGCGTGAAAGTGATTTACTGCTTATTAAGTTGTCAAATCATGCAACTTAAAGCAGCGTGGACTTCAAAGGCATAATTTTTTAGGGGAAAATTACAAACAGATCTAGCTTTGGATCTGGATGCATAGTTACATAATCAGCTTCAGTGCGAAATACTAACTAAAATATATAATTATCCGGAGGAATAACATTTTATATACCTAATTTTTTCAAGAATCGCTAGCATACATTTGCAAAGGAATTTTAAAACGCTTGATAGAGCAAAAATCCAGGAGTCGCAATGAATTGGTTTCTGCGTTCGATATGAAAGGGCTCATTTAGAATTTTAGATCAATTCTGTCTTAACGTTTCGAGGGCATAAAATTGTTAAAAACAAATGGACAAATGCGATACTAATGTACATCAGTACATAGGTGGTTAAGAGTAGAGAACCCGTGTGAAAAAAAAGGTCGAATGGCCTCAAATGTATTTCTGATCCAAATTCGCAGATTCCAAGTTACGTTGATAAACCCATGCATGAAGTAAGTTCTATTGGTGCGGCTGGCTGCAACAACTCAAGAAGTGGACTTGAAGTTGGCAGAGTGAAAGTTGCCCTTCGCCTTTCCTTCTTTATTTTCACGAGTCGGCTTATATGTATGTAGTTAAGATGAATGGGAACGCAATAATGTAATAGCTTTGTGCGGGAGAGTAAAAGCACTGAAGTTGAATAAACTTACACACATTTGAAGGGATAAAAGGCCTTTTCTATTTCATACATGTGGCAAAAGACTTTAATAGTGAAAAAGTAAGACAAAAATTGGAGTACATGAATGACCAGTGAAAGAAAAAATAAGAAACAAATTTTTCGTAGCGGACTGGAAGTCGACAAGGACTTTGGCTCTCCTCTTCCTCTCTTGAACTGATGCATTACTTACTTTCTTCGTCTATGTTGGAGAAAGTGTTACCTAATGATACCCAAAAAGTTTTTTCCGTCCATAAATATAGTTCAAGTTGATAGGCGTCTTAGGAACCGGCAACAACCTAGTTGAAGGGAGAAGATATTGTACAATATAATGGAATTGCAGTGGAACTTCCGTATTGCGATGCATGAAATACTTGGGAATAATATTGTATTTTTTAAAATATTATTTCATTTATTACTAGGTAGTATTTAAATTAATCAAACATGTTCAACTTTCACGTAATGCCGCTTTTATAACGTTGAAGATTAAAAAATCCAAATAGGTTAATGAAAGTACTTATGTATTTAACTTTAATGTTTAATGAAAATATCGACATCAACTGCGGTGGTAAAATTGTAAAGAAGGGATTTTTAAAGAATATATACCTCTGAACATAATATAATACATTGTAAAAGTCATCTTTGGTTAGATTTCAGTTTTTCTTTTAATTTCCCATTTGGCAACAGTAGTTTATCGAACAGAAGTTCTACATTATATGCTCCCTCAAGTTATTGAATTGACTAGGCATAGCGAATTTCCCTTATGTTCATTCAACTCGAAAGCGGTACACTGCTGGGGTTCTCCTTCTTTTTAGGTCTTTTCAAGAAAGAAAGACTGAACGAAAATCAAACTATATTGAATCAAATGAAACGAACAGGAAATAAGTGGAAAGAATTTTCCTTGACTTTCCCAAGTTGACTCCATTTACTAACTTGCCACCACACACGAACACACACTTTTCTCCTTCCCCGTTGAATCCATCGCACCGAAAAAAGACACATTCGTCTTTATGCACATATAAAAAAGTACATCGTTTCTCCCTTTTTCTCTTTCTCTCTCTCCTTCGTGGATGCTTATGGATCTCCTTCATTCTGCCGGAATAAAATTGACAAAATGGTGAAAATCTTCCGGATTTCTATTGAACCAAAGTAGTATTTTTTGTGTGTTGAGCCAACAATAGAAAATGCATGTCAAATTCATGATCCCCTTTTCTTCCCCATGCCCTGCTATGCCGTTCGATAGATTCCTTTCCTCTTTCTCCAGTAATTCCCCTCCAACTTTTATTTTTTTTACATTCTCATAGAAATAGAAATCAAGGAGAATTCATGAGAAATCCCATGAAAAGCAAGTCTACATTCTCGTGTGTGTGGTGTGCACTTTGCGCACAGCCAAGTCGGAATATGAACTGGTCAGAAAAGGAAAGTGATACTGTTTTGGCAGTAATGAAAGTGATGATGATGTGACAACACACTTCTTTTCCAAAGATCTACGCAGGCATAAAAATGAACCCCGTACAATATTACTCAACGTATTAGCTCCCCAATGAACATTAAATGTGGGTAAGGGAAGAGTAGGGTGGTGTTTCACGATGAGGATACTCAAGTGTGTGCCGCACTTATGGGTCTTTAGTGTCAATAATTTTGGCGAGGAGTCTAGCCCGGAACTATGTTACATTTTTTTCCTATTCACTTGCTCATCTTCTCAAATCAAATCTCATTTTGATTAAATGGAAAGATGAAGATGAGATGACGATGCGGCAGCTCAGCTTGTGTCTTCAATACAATACAATACAATCCACACTCCGCACATTTTTTTTCCTTTTCCAAGAATCTACGTCTGGAGTATGTTCATCATCATCATCATAACTTGAATGAACTCAAGTGCTTACTTACACATGTATAGAATATTTACCTTATTCCATGTAATATTTCGAATCCCCGCTGAATAGATGATGACGTTCTACGGATATTCAATAACTTCAATTCACTGCATTCATTTTTTTGCCTCATAAATATATCGGGAAAAGGCGATGGAAAAGCGGGTCGGGTGGATGGATGGATCATGATGACTAATGTGGAAGGCTCTAGCTGAAAGACGGAATAACGATTCGCGCATGAACTTACTTACTTGGACTACTTGCTATGCTGTAATCTAAATTCCATGTCGTCTTCCCTCCTTTATGGCGGGGCAGCACTTAATTTCAAAATCAGAAATGTGTCAGCAGCCATCATCGTAAGAAATGACGGTATCTTTCTGACAGTCTGGAAAAAATTTTCATGAGAGGTTGTAGGTTACATGTCCCAGTTTTGTTATAATTTTTTTTCCTCCGTGGTTGAGCGAGTAAGGGATTGTAAGTGCATACATATTACATAATATATAGTACATATACTCACTTACTTTACCTACCAAAACGATTTCGTGTAGCTTTCTGGAAGACATGCAGTGGAAACAAGAGGAAGCAGTGAGGCTAAAAAAATACAGAAAAGAATGTACATATTTTTGTTTGAAGGATGAGTTAGTTAAACAGGAGAAGGAACTCCACTCAACTCGGTTTCCCAGAATATCTGTACAAGTACCAGTGAAAGAAAAAAAGTAAGCCCATGGGGTCAATTTTTTTCAACGAAACATCACTTTATCTTCATGAAGGGTCGGTAGAATATAAAATGCACTGGAGAAGTACGAGCACTTACTCCAATAAAAAATATGTATAATCCAGCAATGTCTACCAGTGCCATGGCATGGCACAGTAAGTAGTACAGACGACGTCTAGAAACGTACAAGTATCGTATTCTTAAGTTGTGTTTCATGTTTCAGAATGGTATTATATCGGGGAAGCTCTTGAAAATTGCGGGAGCGTACATGCATGTATGTCTGTGGTAGCTCCCTATCAGACTTCATTTAAGTATGAGAGCTAGCTGCTCTTTAAAAAATGTACCGATATGGCATGTGGGTAAGTTCTGGACGAGTAATAACATAACGTTAGTTTTTCTTCTACTTCTTCTCTGGAGTCTGTATACGTATATTTGATGATGATGATGATGAGGATGAAACTCAAAACTCATTGCGACTGTTCAACTTGTACTTACCCCGGAGGCACTTTGCTTTAAGGGATGTGGTGAGATGCACGATGATGACGATGCGATAGGAAATGCAAGATGTAGAAGATACATTAAAGCAGATTATTATATTCTCCGAAGGTTTCATTTTTCTACTTTCTACTGGAACCCATTTTACATGCTTTCATGTATTCTTGTCATCCGTAACAAATATGTTTTCTGGTGCATATTACATAATATCAAAAAATAGCCGTGAATGGATCTTGTATTTAAGTGAAATTCCCTTCATTTCAACTTGCCTTATGTTCTTCATCTCTCTTTAAAATATGCTTGTTTTTTATTTTACCAAAAGAATTCCCACCTTAGATTTGTTCATGAGGGCGAGGGAATTCTCAATTGATGAAGTTTGAATTTTCCTTCAACATATCAGTTTTGTACCTAAACTTCCCCTTCTCAGCAGCAAGCTGCCTAATGATGAAAATATTGAGCAGAAGGTCATGTGCCTTTCCTACGCTAGAACAAAAAAGAAGTAGAATAATTTTTTTGTGTGAAATTGTTTAACCAGAGGTGTAATTTACGAAGAAGTCTAAATGGATAGGAATCGAATCTGGATTAGATTTCATTGCATTGGATGATGATGATGATAGTGATGGAGGCAAAAGAAAACAATGAGTGGGAGCTAAGGTAAAAATAAGAGCTATACAGACATTTTTTGTCAGAGAAATACCAACCAGGTACATATTATTATTATGATGTGTAATCGGGCGTGACCTAAACTATGAGAGTGGAACTAGTGAGGCATATTGCGCTTCTTTCAAACCTTTGACGGTTTCAGAATACCTACCTACCAACCAAGGTAATCTTTTCTCATGTTTGGGTTGAATAAACATGAAAATCGTAAAGAATGTGTGGGCCACTCCCAAACAATTCCAGTTTTTGCTTTTGTTTAATTCGGTCCGTACTTTCCATATTTGCAGTTTTTACGAATCTTATTTCCTATTTGTAGCTTGAGATTACTATATTCGCAAAAATAAGATTTAAAGAATTCATGAAGCCATTACGAGGCTAATTCATAGAAATAGAACAGTTTGAAGAACACTGGACTCGTTTATTTAGGGGCCAATTTCTCAATGACTGACTGAACTTGATTAAGTTGAAAGCAACGAAAAATATTTCTAGTGCTCAATTTCTCTATCGAATTGCTAGTATCTACGACGTTGGAATCCATGTCAAGAGCTCGACGTGATACCTGAAGTAATTTTTTCTCGGAAAAATTTGTTGTTGACCAATGAATTGAAATCCATTTTAAAGAGAACAACTTTAGAAATCCTTGCCCACTTTTAAATTACTTCATATTGTTATTCAAAATCGATCCATGAATAAAATATTCATGGAGTGTAACTTTTTACATTCAATTTAGCTAGCTCAACACACCATTCCTGGCATGGCATGGCATTTTTGATTTCAGTACCTTAAATACACAAGGGCAACAAGAGTGTTGTGTGGAGTGAGGTGCGAAGAAGAACTTTTTCTCTGGAGTAGTATGCTTTTCTTCGGAAGTTTAGTACGCCCAACTCCTGAATTGATTTCCTGATGGATATTTATTGTACATTGGCACACAAAGATATAATTTTTCTTGCCAAGTCAAACAGGGAGGATTTGCTTTTGTACTGGAGGAAGAATAGTTGATGGATAAAAGGAACGATCCTTTTACCCTGTGAGCAATTTCTGTGATAAATAAGTTTAGTATGAAAAAAAACTGGAATATTAGGTTAAGTTTTTCTTGCTTGGTTCATTCATACCTACCTAATAGGAAAAGTATGTGTGCATCAATTCGATCATTTATCACAAACCGTCACTTGATAAGATAGTATAATTTCTTGAAGGGGCAGCTCACATTCAATTCATGTGAAAAAATGCGGAATACAATTATGAAGTCGTCATATAAATAAATAATTTCGCCACTGAGAAATATGACCTCACGTAAAAGTTTGTTGAACTCACTCGGCTCACATATAGAGCCATAGATTACTCCTTTAAGAGTCCTGTTGGTTGGTTTGGTTGGTATGAGAAAAAAATAGCTGCAAAGTGTCATTATGATAAAGTCGAGAGAAAAATTATGCCAGAGTTGAGTTGGCTTTGCAATGAATATAAACTATTAAGATTCCAAAGAATTAGAAAAATCCATCATCCCAGCGTACTTTGTTATCTTCATGAGGTTTTGACACTTTTTGCCTCCCTACTAATATTGTGTGTATGTTTTTTCTTTTGGTTTTGAGTTGCGACACATTCCCTAAAAGAAATGACATTCTGGGTGTTGTCACTCTTATCTGTACCATAGGTATGCATGGTTTAATGGACAGCCTTGGTAATTTTTGAGTATGACAAAGCATCCCTGTCAAAAAGGCATTGAAACATTCAAAAGTTGTAAGGCTTCAAAATGTATGTACCTTTGTGGTTAGTTGGCTGTAGCTTTTCTTTTCTGGAGCTCAGAAATATGTGAATGTGGCACACACGGATTGTTGTACTGTATGGCATAATTGCTCTTTATCAGATTATCTGCAGGTTTTTTTTTCTTCTAAAAATAGGTGCAGGTAAACACGCACTCTAACGTTTGCTTGTCGGCGTAGAACAAAAGAAGGGAAAAATTTATTCATAAAAAAACTCGATAATACGTTATGTGTGTCGGAGACGTTGCCGTGCTATGTGCTAATTTTGAAGGTAGAAAATATTGTTTTAAGCGGAAACTTAAAAGCATATTTAACAGTACATACTCGTTTCGTTTCAACATTAGGAAAGTGACCTAATACGACAGTAGAGTAAATACTCACAATTAAGATAAAGTTTTCGGGAGAATGAAATAAATCCTTTGCAATTTTTGCCTTTTTGTATTGTTGATTTTGCGAACGTTTCACCAAACCAAAATCAAACCATTGATGAAGTGATACACGACATGTAACCGAGTTTTATTTGTGACTCGATTCAATGGACAAGAATGAGAATGAAAGGAAACGTTTTTCCATTATGAAACTTACGCCATAGACTAAAGATAAGAGGAAAATTTTTGTCTATCTCTCTCTACTTAGGTAGTAATGTTTACCCAAGTTTCGCTTTCCATATTTAGAAGAGTGAAGCGTTTCGTCACTACGACTACACTACATCCCTGTGCATTTATCTGTGACTGACTCATTTTCCGCGACTCACTCAGTTTCAGTTTCAACTTGGTTTTGTCAGATCATGTTTGCTTTCATATCCGCTGTAAACATCCGCTGAATCATATATAATTGATGTTCTATGTTTAGGAATCTGAGAGGTTCCAGTTCCACTAGTCCGGCCGGACGAAGGGATATTTCCCAAAATCCGAACTCCCTGACCAAAGGCAACACACCTTCTTGATCTAAATTTGAAGGAATTACCAAATGCATATGTTGTGTATGTAGTAAGCGTGTATTTCGCAATGCAATGCGTTAAAGTTTAATTTGAGAGAGGTAGCAAAAGACTTACTACTTTAATTGTGTACCTACTCATTACTACCTGAAAACTGAAAAGGGATGCAGAAAAAAAGTAGGGAGCTACAGAGATCCTGTCCTGATCCTAGAAAACACCGATTCTGCGAGAAAAGTGGAATGCATAAATGATGCATGATTCAAGTTTGTTTTATGTGTTCACACAGACTTGCCACAGAGGAACATAAAAAACTCCCCGCGCAAACACACAAACCTAACATAACATTACAGTTCTAGTCTGGCCCTGCTAGTTTGGTTTTTTTTTCGCTAATAGTAAATCACTTGGTAAAACATAATAATGTGCAAAGTGCATCTCCCTTTGGTGCTCAGCTCATCGCTCAACTCAATTCACTCAGTCACTCACCCAGGGAGAATAAATAAAGCATGGTTTTCACGTTGAAAATTTTCTTTTGATATGGCTCCTCACTTATTTGATACTTGAGGCATGAAACAAAAATTTACATGATGGTGTGTATACATTAAAGATTAACATAATGGGGAAAACAAATGCATTCATAATTTTAATGTGAGTGTCAGCAGTCGTCACTCCTCCGAAAGAGTGCGGCATCGCAAGGGAATGAGTTCACAAAATCATATTATTATTTCGGACTTCAAAATGGAAAACAATGTAGTTAGGCAACTCAATGCATTTTCATTACTACATTATTATTATTATCAAACAAGTCCATGGTCGTTGTCGTCGTCTATCTAAGCTATACATATTACGTGAGTGGTATGAAACGGGAATGGGATGAGAGAAAACATTTACCTTACAAGAGGTACATACCTACATAGGTACGAGTACGTAATCATGTTCGTCAAATCGAATCCAAATTTTTTTTCAGACCAAGCCAGTCAGTTTAATTAGACTTCACCCTCAAGTTTGAGAGGAAAGCACAGTGTGAACCTTAAACACGACTAAAAAAGCAAATAATAAATTGAATACGAACATCCCTAGCTGACCATATTATGCATATCCGTGTACTCTTCTCTGCAACAATTTTTTTTCTCTCTTCTTCTAGGATTTAATCTCTTGCCAAGCCACATTCAAAAAAATGACTGTATGCCCATGGGCGGCATATCACACACAGGCAAATATTATACATACTCTCCGAAAAGTATTTCACTAACGAAATGCGCAAGTTTAAGTACATATGAGCATGGTAATATGCATATGTACCGCCATGATCTTGTGATCCACCTTTTAAGAGATGATTCAACCCTTTTCATTTTCCTTTTTTTTCACGACACAACACGCTCTGCACAATCAACATCAACTTTAAATTTATTTCCATGGGGTGATTGCAACAATGGGTTTTGTAAACGAGAAAAGAGGAGAATTAAGAAGAAGAAGAGAGAAAAATTAGATGCATTTGCACATGCTTATTTGCTGGCTTGACTTCACTCATCAACGGACTTAGACATGGCATATGAAGTAAATAATGTGCAATAATCAAACTGATTTTTATGCAAAATATGCCCCACACCACCACCACCATCACAAAAAATATGCTGAGGATGATGTTGCAGGATTACATGCTCTAATCGTTTTCTTTCTTCACCACACCACTACTATACTATGATGATGATTATGATGACCGCGAAATGATATGATATGATATGCATATTTCACCATGATCATTTTCCTACTCCGATATATTCCGTGGCAAGAAGTCCGAGTCGCTGTACTACTACCTGTTACCCCTTAAATCAATAATTCATCCTTCGATTCAATTCCTTTCGAAAAAATGTTTTTTACCAACAGCAACTCAGAACACAGACTTAACACAGCACAAATCGCGTTATTTTACCCGAGTATAAAGTGCATCTATAATGCAGGATCAAACGATTGTTTTTTAACAAATTTTTCGCCAGGCAGAATAAAAAACCAATCAAACCAGTTTACTCCTCTTATACGAAAAGAACGACACATGTAGTTATGATCATGCTTGATGGGAGGTCATGCTTCATTTCATCCTTTCGTACGGAGTTTTAATAATGATCCCAGAGAAAAAAAGGATGACTAGCCATCAATCAATATTTTTCGTACATGCCATGTCAGTTCAAGTAGTAATCGGCGGCGCCCTCTTAAACCTTTACAAAGGCTTGTTGAGCATCTCATTTATGCCAGGTTTATACCTCAAAGGAGAGAAAAAATCGTGAAATATGTAGTGTATTATTTTTTATTAATAATTCCTCATCTCTTGGGGGGTATATTCTACTAACTTAAATCACAGGTAAAAAAAACAGAAGAAGGATGCAGTGCATGCCTAAGTACGTCACAAAGGCGCAACGTCAGGTCCAGTTAACAGTTATCATATTCTCATTTACAGAGGATCTTGCCTACCCACCTGGCATCTAGTAAAACAATGAAACCTGTATTGCACCGTGGTGTCAAAGATTACATTGCGGCGAGACTCATTGTTGTCTTCTTAGGAAAAGAAGAAATAATTCTTGGTATTTTTACATTCCTTCATACTCGAAAAATGCATGCATTCATTTTTCCCGTCGGCTTTTGCGAATGCATATATATTTTTTTATTTCTTGATCAAGATGACTTTCTAATTCTGGTAGCAGGAGGAGATATTTATTTCATCCTTTGGAACACAATGTCCTGTCCTATTGAAGATACAATGCACTTGGGAGTCATTAATCCAATAATTCATCTTAATTGAGTCTTATTGCTAGAATTATCCAAATGTCCGAGTTGACGTTGCATAGATTGAAATTAACGGCAACACAATGGCACTCAACGTTCCCATCTTCATATTAATCTCGCATTTTTGTAATTTAACGCTAAAAATGTCACGCAGGAAGCTACTTGTGTTGTGTTGTCGCTGTCACATTGTTATCTGCAATTAATGATCCTGGTGATGCGATGATGGTGTGAGTGTGTGTGGTGGTTGGCTTATTTATGATGTACCGTAAAGCGTTCATTTCATATTGTATGCTTTGATGCCCCCATGATTCACTATGATGATGTTAGTGCTTGCTTGCTCGTCTACTCGTTTTGAGTGACATCAATTACAGTTCATCAGGATCAACTGTCAACGTCAAAAGCTTCGCACAAATACTAATAACACCAGACACTTTACTGTATTTTTTTGCTCTTCATAAGCCGAAATACAATCGTGGGTTTGGATTCCTCACGCAATATCTTGTTCCATGAGGAACAAATGCCTTGGATCCTGAAATATCATCTAGAGAATGGTAATAGTTGTTACTATAGTCATCTATAGCTTAATTAAAAGAAGTTAAATACTATCAAATATATTAGGTATGTGAATCCATGTACGTAGGTAGATGGTAAGTAGGTATGTACTTAGTGCTAACTACCTTGACGTGTTTTTCCCGTACAAAGTTCGGAGCTGACTTTCAATTTTCTCCTTTTTTTCTATTTTACCAAGTCTCCAATTTATTGAACCGTAAGAATCTCTTTGAAAGAAAGGTGAACTAGAAGAACTTTTCGACGAACCCAAAATAATAGTCGGAATTGTCAGTCTCAACTTTTTGTAAGCCTTTCACTTCACTCATTCAGAGAAGTAGCTAAATTAGCTAATGTGATTGACTGGCTGCCTTTCTGGTTGGTGAAATACATGCCTCGTAATAGATGGGCAAATTACAAGACCAAAATACTTTGGTTTACACTCCCTCCCAGTGCGATTTAACTTTTTGAAAGTAATACGTACTTGAAAAAGTGCCTTTTGAGACTCCGCTCGCTCTTTCAAGTAGTCTTCAGTCGCATAATAGTTGATCGTCAAAGAGCTATTCTGCTTTGTAATCAAAGTCTTTTAGAGGCAAGCCATCAATAAGCATAATACCAGGAGAGTGCATCATTATCTGCTATTAGCCAGATTGAAAAGCTTAAATTAACAATAAAAAAGCGGGCAAAAAATTTCTGTGAAGTGTAATCACTGTATTGTTCTCACTCAATCCCACTGTAATATATTTGTCAATGGTTTGCATATTTTCCCCTTTGATTTGAATATGTATTGCCTTCTACTTCTTATTTCGCTCTCTTTGATCTGAATTTTAGCTTTTGGAAACTAAGCGTACTACAAAAACGACAAACAAAAGTCGTGCCCAATTTTACTCGTTAGAAATGACAGAATTTCTTTTTGGTATTTTTTACGTCTCTGGTTCAAGTAGTAGATATAATTCGCAGTCTAACAATTGTAAAGTCCAACCAAATGCATATCCACTTTAGCAACAACAAAAATATATACGACAGAAGGAGAGATGTGAAGTGAACCAAACCCCTCGACATTTTCCTCTCTATGATGTGAAGTGAGGAGGGGAATGAAGGCGGACCTCCTTTTTTTCCTTCTAGAAAACTAATAAAGAAATGGAAGTGGGGGATGGCATGACGACTTTCACTCTGCTTCGCAAAGGAATTTTAAAACAGAGATCTGTAAACTACTCCATTTTGTATCCTTTCGAAATTCTACAATCCGTATTGCCTTCTTCTTCTTCGTTTCCAGCATAAACAAAAGGTTTTCAACTTAACGTCTTCTAAAGAGAACGCAGTAATACTGTTACCCATTGATTGCGAGGGAATAGAAAGGAAGTGAATTGTCTTCTGAGTGAGAGCAGAGAAATGTTTTCGGCGAAGGAACGACGTAGCATTTAGCACTTTTATCCTTTTCAATTCAATTCCGAATACATAATATCTATTTTTTTGTATAAAGCTTGCACTGCCTTTTTGTGCGTTTGTCATTTCTTTTGCGGGACATATTAGGACATGCATTCTTTTCCTGACATTGTTGACATGCCTTCATCCGAGAACGTTCTCGCCATACTTTATTTCTTTCCTTTTGAATCAGCAAGTTGTAGTTTTTACAACTTATTTTTTTCCTCCTTGCAAAATCATAACTCATGTGATGTGATGTGCTTAGGTATTCAGCAACAAAATAAAATGATGTAAAGCGAAAAAACAGAATTCCATGACATCTTAAAGATTAATATTCTTTTAAAGGTGAGTGGTGAAGATATATATGCATGGCTATACCATACCCACCTACACAGCATGGTGCGGAAAAATAAGGACACAAATCACAAATATACTTCCCTATCACGAGCCATTCCTAATCCCCACACATTCTTCAGAGTTTTCTCCAAAGTTGAGTCGAAAATTCCCATGTCTTGTTCTCATGCTCTCGTGGAGTGGAGTCAGACATTCATTCGACGGAAGAATAAAAGTACTGTAATGCCAAAATCAATTGATATCTGATCTCAAGTTTGTGAAGAAAAATTTTCTTTCCTCTTTGATTGCTACAATAAGAGCAATAAATAAATTCCAGCATTTCCATTTTTGTCAATTCTTCTTCCCTCAAGGAAAAACCCGTTGTTGGCGGCATGTTGAGGCTCCCAGCAATATAGTAAAGTACACAGGAAAGAAAATCAGCCATACACATACTGAATCAGTATAAACCTCCTCGATACTACGTCTAGGCAGGCTATATACATTTTGCTATCTGCAGAGCAATCTGTACTTTTTCCAGGCGTCGTTACATACTTTATATCAAACTGACAATATAGCTTGGGAGAAAGGGAATCTGATGCAGGCATTGTTTTCCCTTTATCCTTCAATATATATTATATTTCGACACGTAATACGTTCGTTCCTGTCCCTACATAGATAGATACAAAGAAGCAAAAAAGGGGGAATGATATCCAAGGAGAAAATATTTTTTTCTTCAAGAGGGTGGTGGTGGATAGTAAAGGGGGAAAAGAATTAGAAAAAACAAAAGTCACAGAAGAAGACAAGACGAAGAAGAAGGAAAAAGTCGTATAATACTGTGGAACTTATCCTTTCCTTCCGTTCCAAATAAAAAAGAACCTTTGCATTATTTGGTTTTCTTTTTTTCCCATTTTTTTACGAAACAAAAAAACGTTTGAATGTCTCTCTGGTATGGTATGGCATGGAATGATCATGATGATTCTCTCTCTCCCTTTCTTTTTCCAGCAGCATTCCTTTTTTCCCATCACTGTCGTGACGACCATCACTAACAGCGTTCTGTCTTTTAACTGCATTTTGTCTGACTTTTTGCTCTCCTATTTTCCTATTTGCCATCGGCACTTACAGAGAAACAAAAAAAAAATAATATTCTCCTCTCTTCTCTGTAGTCTGTGTCTACGTCTGTGCGGAATAATACTGAGACCAAGTAAGGAAATGAGTTTATCCAACGACAGTTTCAAAAACGTATTTTCTCCTTTCTCAATCCTCATGTTTTTAGGTAGTACGATTATATTGTATTTGTATCGCTTTTATGGTATATACATATATATCAGCTGATCTCTGTACTTTTACTCGCTCGCCCCATGACATGCCAGTATTATCACGTAGATTTTTAAAAGGTTTTTTTTGCTTTCATGTGTCCTTTTTTTCCGCGTGTGTGTGTAAGTACTGTAGTGTAGCAGAAAAAAATGACAGTGGAATAGTGGAAATGCGTCTAAAGCTTCAAAGGATACACGCGCGTATGTACTAGTCCCGTATCGTCTACGTGAAGACATCACACGAGAAGTCAAGGAAAAAGGCTAACCTTTCGTTTTTTGACCCTCTAGTTTTCTAGTCATAGAGCACATCTTCGTTTTTAGTTGACAGGATGAAAACGATAAAAAAATGCCTCATTCACATGAAAAAGGCTCGAGAGTTGAACTTCGAGTTTGAGCATATTATATATTTGCTTGCACTACTCGCTTCGAGACACACATTTTACGCCATTTTTGGACTTTTGTCGTTGATCTAATTCCTTTTAGTGTTTTTTCAAGTGTGTTTTCTTCCCGTCTGGTGAGACATATATGTATATAAGCCCATAATATTATAATAATGCATAGGTATGTATATTTGGATATACATGTGAAAAGCCTTCATCAGAGAGAGGACGAGAGAGAGACTAGAGCAATTCAGGTGTAGGTTGTAGGAAGGGCTTGTTTTTCCACCTTCTGGGACCCTTTTCAGAACCAAAAACAGAATGGTTTTTGTTTGTTGAAGCTGCAAAGCATTATGGGCTAAGCTGGAGCATACACTTCACCTTTTTTCCGCCTTCTTCGTCTTCACCATTTTTATTTTTTTGGATTCACTTCGCATTCACTGCAATGCAATTTTGTTTACAACCTTTTTCCAGGAAGCAATCGTCTACAATCTTCCAGTTTATTCTAAGGGTTTTTTTTACTTTGCTTTTTGAGAAAATAATAAGGATTCCATTCCATTCAATGTAGAATAAATGTATACGTTTGTTTCACTTTCCCAATTTTTGTAGAGGCCTCCTTTTATTCAGTTGTAGACTGTAGACTAGGTATGCCATCCGGAAAAAGGCATGTAGAGGGAAACGATAAAAATCACGATAATCTGGTGAAGCTTAAAAGGAAGAAAAAAATCGTGGAAAATCTCCGTCGTGTTGTTTTTACGGTGGCATGGAGATAAGAAGCAATGAGCAAACACGAAAAGACTAATTCCACGGAAACTTTTTTTCCCGAGCCAGAGAGAAAACAACGTACATTAAATGAAGCGTTTGGCCTCACTTTGAATTGTTAATGTAATAATGTACGTAGTTTTGAAGGTCTCGCAGAAGAGGAGCTCGATTCACCTATGTATGCATGCAATGCAACTATACTATACAATGTCTGATGTACGAATTTTTAATGATACGACGCCTTCACCTTCGAAGACGAATAGCTGGTCACATATGGCTTCAATTCAAATGAGATGTAAAATTATCCGATGGAGCTTCTTCGTTCGAGAAGCTAGCGTAAAATTAAATTTTGGAGCTTCCAATGGATCTCGTCTAAACCATATGTATGTATTATGCCAAGCCATTGTCGTAATTTCTGGTTAATTTAATTTAAGATATTGTTGTAATTAAACACATTTAAACATATCTTCAATGCATCTCTAAAGATTATGATTGAATCCAAAGGAAATTCGTGGAGTTCTTTTACCCCCACTACATGATGCAAAAACTGACACAATGAGAGAGTCATTGCACGGAGACCTCATCAGAAAGTTAATCCAATACGAGTCGATTTAATTCACACGACGACGACGGCCTCGCTTTAGTGATGATGAGGAGGGTAGCAGATACTAAACTGGAAAAATTAGTTTGCACGGCCAAGAACAATTTTATTATGTATATTCCTTTTCCTCGGGATAAAAATGAGGTAAACAAATGCTCTTGAGAACATTTAGTTTATCTCGTGTACATGTTATTCTTACGACATAACTGCTGAACAACTACCAGGCAAAGGAGGAATCCATTTTCTTTTTCTACTTC